>CAXAMN010003581.1:35809-46528 GCA_963970005.1 Durusdinium trenchii | reverse complement strand
GGGGGCTAACCTCGACTCATCCGCATGCATTCTGCATGCAGGCCACGCCGGGGCGTGGAAAGGCCCGTTGGTCCATGTTTGGTCGTGTTGTGATGCCGGCGGGCTGAATTTCAGCATGCTGAGCCTGCTTTTCCCAAGAGGGCAAGCATGGAGCTTGTGGAAGTCATCTTAAGTAAGTCTATTGCGTCCAGTGAGCTCAAAAGGTACCGGCACCAATCCCGAGTGTTGCTTAATGAATGATACAGGGTACATGTGGATCATCTTTCCCCGCTCTGGCATGATGAAACCGGTGTTTGCGCAACCTACTCAGCTGACCCAACATGAGGCAGTTTCGCTCTCCTAAGCGTGTCCCAAGCCCGAACCACATCCACATGTTCCGTGAACCGCGATGCCCAATCCCACGCTCAGCAGGGAGGTTCATCGCCAGCTCTTGAACCTCCGCACCGTCTCGGGCCCTAATGGCAAGTGCCACACAGATTGGTGTGGGTTTGGGGTTGAAAAAAGAGGAGCCACCCTTGTTTACACATCACAAAGGATGCCCACTAGGATGCCCCATAAATGCACCTAAATGTGTCACAAAGAAAACCAGAATGCAACGGAACAGCAATGACATGAAGTAACAATACCTTCCGTGAAACAATCATGGAAGTATTATGAAGTATTCAGTAATTCAAACAACCCTGGAAAGATCAATCTTCCTCTACAAACAGGCGAATGTCCACTTAGCACTAATGACCCTTGCGCTTGTCACGCTTGACTACTGGGAGCCCACGTGTCATCTCTCTCCGTGTCATCTCCGTGCCGTGCCTTTTCGGGCTGTGCCACGTGTCGTCACATCCCTTGTTCCTGTACGACCGCCTCAAGGGATGCACCAGCGACAGAAGAAGCTATACAGTGGTTTCAGAGGTTCGATGGCACTGGCACCCCTACATGATATTTAGATGGGGGTCCATATAAATCACCGAGCTTGGGGGATTGTGCCATCTACTCTGAACCCACTGTAAGTACTTCAAGGAAGTCTTGAAGTACTTACAGCACGAAGTTCAAGGAAGTCTTGAACCTGTCTTGTGTCACTCGTCCAAATCAAGTGCACGTGCAAATATGTAGTGACATTCGGTTGCAAGATTCGAGCAGCTGTCCAAATTCAGGAGTTCGAGCGCATCCCCAAACGCTCATACCCTAAGCGCTCGACCCCTGAAGACATCAAAGCCATCATGGCAGTCACCATGCCAGCAAACATCATACCTACGAGCGCAGGGCGCAGGTTTGCCTGACCATGGTTTGTTTCAAAAGAGATGTAACTATACCCAACAGAGCCCCTGTCAGGTCTTGCTGCTTATGCCTGCAAAGTGGTTGGAAAGTGCACGCAATCTTACTACAGTATGTTGACTCAACGTTGATACACGAACTCCTCAACCACTTCAAAGGCAAAGAAAACCTACAATATCCTAGAACCCTCATTTCATACTCAGACTGTCCAAAAACTCTTGGTGTGTGGTCAGCAGCAACATGGTTGACCATGTTTGACCCACATCACAGCCACTGGCAAACCACCCGCTGTGGTATGTTTTACTGAGCTGATTCCGTCGTGCCACCAGTGAAGCCACCCGACGCAGGTGCGGCTACATGCGGCTGCAAATCCCAAACCTTTTGCCACATGTGACTGTGTATATTTTATGTGCACAAATATTTGCAGTCATATATATATATATATATAGCACCCTAAGCAGCAACAGAAACCTTTGCTTTTAACAGGGTCAGTGAAAAAACACAATGTTTTCGCTGCAAACCTGATGTTTTGGAAGAGGGAAATTCCCGTTACCAAGTACTAAATTACGTTGTGGAGTCTGGGCCTCAGGCACGAATTTGTTCTCAGGCACACTAATATTATGGACACCCATTCAGGGCCTTGATTCATCAGCAAGATTCGACTATTTTAGAATACCAAGACTCAAAGGCTTTGACAAAAACCGATGTATTTCAGGATTTCTGTGAACTCTGGATGTTTTATTATGTTCAACCATGTTCAACCCTTTTACAACAGATTTTGGATGATTTTGGTCTTTAGGATTCAAGATTGGTTTTTAGTTTCGAGAACACATGAGACTCAAATGAGCATCAATGAGGCCAATATCTCCCGTAACCGAGCTACGTCTTCCTGCCCGTCTGGCCTATGTTGGCCAGGAAGCAGGGCATATTGGCCCGTACGATGCCTCGCGTTCGCGCTGTCGCGGGGGAACATGTCAGAAGCGTCGCTCCGTCGGCGGTTTCCGTTGACCATCGACCGTCGTCTCTTTGCGTTGAGACGAAGAAGCGTCATGGGAATCATTAGACCTGCCAGCTGTCGTGCGGCACCAGATGCCGGTTCAGAACGATCCAACCAGGTTCGTGTTGCATGAGCACATCTCACATTGGTTTGCCATGAGATGCCATGAATCAGGGACCCCGGCAAAACAAAAGGGTCTTCCATTCCATTTGGAGACGGAGGGTTTGATGTGGTCTTCTTTGCCATCCAGCTTCACTAAACAAGCGAAACCGTCACAGTCCTCATCACCCAGTTCACCTATCATCACCGGAATGCGCAACAAGGGGGTCTCTATACTAGGGTAGTCCTGGAACCCTTCAAACCTTCAAAGCTTGACCACACATCTCTCACTTCCACTCCAAACACAGCTCCCGGAGTCAGCTGAGCAGCATCTGCCAAAAACACCACAGTGGTGGTCGAAGCCAGTGACCTCACATCACCGCCCGTGGGTGCGGCCTCTCTTCGCGGATCTTCGCGCACCACGGGTGTTGTGACCGGGGCGATCGAGGGATTTCAGTCAGGCCGACAAGGTCCACTCACTTGGACTGTGGATCTAGTGCTCTGGACCTGGCTGGCTGGATTGGTTGTGATGTCCGCATCCAAACATGTCCCTCTTCATGGACTGCCAGGGTGTAACGAACTCTCACCACCGGTGACGGCGGGTTCCCGGCACGGCTTTAAGGCTTAAGTCTCCGGGCACAGCGCTGGCAAACGTTGCAGTGGTGCACCTTGCCAGCCTTGGTGCGCTGAGGGTCAAAGCCAAAGCGCTGTCGACACAGCTGTGCCGCCTGTGCCTCGCAAATAAGACACAGAATGCACAGGTCGTGATCTACTGTTGCTTTACAAGGGTGCTTAAAAGGTGGGAAAAGCCTTCATCTCTGGACATTGTTTGAACAATGTTTTCGGGACCATTTCGCGATGTGTCGCGGGTTTTAACAGGCCAATCGAAGCTGCCCCCCTTGAAGTGTTCCGACCAAAACACTTCATTCAACGCATCACCCCGCTGTTATTTGTACTTCCAAATGTACTACACCGATATATACTGACGCATATATAGTTATGTAACGAATGTATGCATGGATGTGCTTTGTTGTGCTGTTCTGCTTTGAAATGGTCTCTGCAGGTGTGAATTGCATTGAAGAACACTGCCAATAATCAATCAAATGTTGGCACAATACATGCAAAACGATTTCATGCCAAGAACAGCTTCACGTGCCTGTCGGACCCTATGCTGTCCGGCGTAAAATGCAAACATCTGTGTCATTCAGCCAAATCAGCTGTTGACACAAAACATTTGGCCCTCCTGGTCTGGAAGGTCTCCAAAAACCACTAGAGGCAAGGACGCTACTAGGGGCTCCTGGCCTTACTACTAGTAACAGGAAGGCTACTACAGGAGCAAAGGGCATCGCTACGAACGGAGCAAGGACGCTACTAGTACTGCTCAGCTGTCCGGTGTCGCAACCTAATGCGGTTCTGGCCCAGCGGCATTGCGCGGTCTCCACAAGCAACACCGCACCTGGGGTCCGATGCACGCAGGCTTTGGTGTATGGTCAGCTGGAGCAATTGATGAGAACACCCGACAGAGCCGACAAAGGTCGAGGCCAAAACCTGCATGGAAATAAGATCTACAAACCGGGCTCGTTCCTCTTCTATGGTGAAAAGAGAAGTGTATCGAACCTTCTCCCAAAAGGCTGGCTCAGGCCCAATGCTGGAAACAAGCCGCGCGCCCTCGCAGGAGAACGCAAGTGGGGCGTCCCTGCACAGTAGGAGTCGTGCATGGGATGGTCCTGCATATGCCGCGGCTGGGCATTTTGAGGCTTTCTCTTCAGAGTCTGTCCTGTGCATGCTCCAAGTCATGTCAGTAGGCCTAGAGCCTGAGCGACCTCCATTTTGGATCACCAATCACCCACAGTCTTTTCCTATCAGAACAGGGTCACATGATTGGGCTCTAGGGACATAGAATGGGCATAGTATGGGTGCGTTTTGTTTCCAAACTGTTTAGTAAGTCCAAAAATGTCCAGTCCAACATCCATGCAGGTCAAATCCCCCGCCTCCCAAACATTTGCGGTGTGTGGTGTGTGTGTGTGTTGCGCCATGTTGCGCTGCGGGTCCACAATTGTTGAACAAATATGAGGTTTGTGATGCGTATTGTACGTCAATCCTATCCAATGGATTCCAATGGGCCCCATCTCCTTGGCAAACATCTACTCAGCCTCAACGATCCTCAACTCAAATCTTCGTACTGGGCAGGGGTTTCTCCAGTCAAAGGAACCACTTCCCAGGACAAAGTAGAGGCGATTTGCAACGGATATGTTTTGACAGTGATGTCATCAGAGATATTCCCTTGCCAACTTGGGATGCCAGCTCCGCGGCTTCAGTTCTCACAGCTTCACCCTTCACCACTTGTCCCACGCCCGCGCTTGGCCCCTACGCCCAACCCCGCCTGGCCCGCGGGAATGTTCTTCAAGCCGTCCAGGGTCCGCTGCCTCAGACCCCCAGGGAAGCGGACCCTTGGAGCACCAGCAAGGTGTCCAGGCTCCGTCTGAGGCTCTGTCCGACCTGCCCAAAACTTAGCCGCGCTCTTTTGGGGTGAAGAGTCCGCATGACGAAGTAACTACATAAGAAAGGCAAATGGGTTTGTTATGGCTTGAGAATGTTCCACTTGCCTTAAGATGAAACTCGTCCATGACCTTCCAATGATCTGCTTGGAACTGGAGAAAGACATCAAGGGATTGCTCTAACTTGTCTCCTGCCTCATGTCGAGAAATCTCTAAATTCCTCGTGATATATTTCCTGTGCTCTGGTAGAATTAGAAGTTTGGTCTTCATCTGCAGCTTTATCTGCAAAGATTGCTACAAGGCTACTACTGGATAGAGCATCAGTTAAACAAAGCCTTCAAACATTGTTGCTGAGATCAAGTAGCTCTGTCCTTCTCGAAACAAGTTCATTAAGGATCATTAAGGATCATTAAGGCATATTGGGCCTCATCCCAACTCGAACTTGCCATAAGTCTGACGTAAAGCACTTGATCTGCCCAACGAAAAGGCAGTCAAACGAAAACAACAAGGAAGCCGAAAGGGTCAACCAAAAGACTCAACTGAAACCAGAAGAATCGCGTTATGATAGCCTTATGATGCCTTATGTCCTACGATTCTTCGCATCCTTTGTATCCCGGATCATGTTCTGGCTGTTGCTGGTGGTTCGGGACAAGATCCAGAACCGGAAACTGCAGCCGCTCTCATCCCATCCAAGCAGCTGCTTGATCAACGACTCCACTTCCGAAGGAATCGGGTAGCACCTGGGGTGACCGCTCCAACGTCGACCGACCGGTCTACCGGAGACCGGAGACGTCGTTTTGGACCGAGTGTAGAGAGACTGAAAGGGCGTAGCGATGGTCAGGAGATGCCTTACGTAGCCTTCTTGTTACTATCGTAGCGGTCAGGAGCCTAGCGTCCTTGCTCCTTAGTGATTCCGGTGCATGGTGAGCATTTCTCCTTGAGTTGTGTGATTCTAATGTGCCAACATGGACACTGGTCGACCCCTGCGGTGATACAGGACCATCGGACCATCGGAGACCCGCCCACTGACTGTCACTCTGAGCTCCGGGACGTCTTCTCGCTGCGCTGGACCACTCCGGCATTCCCAAAGAGTAAGTAGAGCGTACTGAGCACGGCCACCCCCGCCTGCGAGTGGTCCAGCGGTGCTTCACCGGTTCCACTTGGATCGTCTGAGTCTTCGTGAAGAAGCACGTGGGCCACGGGATGTGACACGGAAATCACGGACCGTGCTGAAGGACTTGGAGAAAAACGACAACCTGCCCACAAATGGTGGAGTTGAGTATGTAGAATTATGACTGCCTGAGTATCCAGTGTGGACCATATTAATAATAATATATGTGTCCAGCTGTTTCTGCTTCCGGACATCAAAGGATTTGTTCCACGGAATCGACCAGAAAAACCTCATGAAAACCTCGAAGATTCCCCAGCTGAATGGGGAATGAAAAAGGTTCATCCACCTGTGACCGCCATGGAAACCAAACAAGGACGAGCCAAGAGATCATCTGCCGAATCATCTGCGGTCTGATCTGCGAAGAGTTATATATTTATCTATTTGTTGTACATTACCGTATTTCGTTGGACGTTTGATGTGTGGAACTCTACATATTCTCCATCACTCTTCCCTGGGCGAGCTCCTCAACACGGATGCGGTTAGGGAAGAAGAAGAACCCTTTCAGGTGAACGCCCGTCGAATCCAACACTAGTGGGCCACCAAAAGACCTCCACGACCAGCGACAGGTCTGAGTGAGGACATACTAAAAAGCTTTATTGTTACTAGTGATGGCCTCCAACCTAGTAGCGATGACCTCCACCTAGTAGCTTCTAGTTACTAGAAAGCTTTAAAGACATACTAAAAACGCTCTATTTATTGTTACTAGTAGCGATGGCCTCCAACCCAATAGCGATGATGACCTGCAGTAGTCGCTTCTACTTTATACTAGAAAGCTACAAAGATATACTAAAAATTGCTTTATAGTTACTAGTAGCGATGGCCTCCAACCTAATAGCAATGACCTCCACCCCTAGTAGCTTTTAGTTACTAGAAAGATTCACTAAAATGCTTCTTGTCCCCCAAAAAACCTCCACTCGGGCTTCTGAAAGAGCCTCCGCCCAAATGAGCGTGAGGGCTATCTGGCCCAGACCGGTCACCTGGCTCGCGAAGTCTTTTTGGTTTATTGATGTTTATTGAAATGCTTGAAGCTTCACCATAGGTCCTGAAAAGCACGTAATTATCAGGGTTTAAGGCTATACTGCTCATCTTTCAGTTTGGCTGAACACTGATTACACGGACCCACAGGTTTAACGCTGCTTATCTTGCATCGGCACAAATTGTTGAACTCCCAAAGGAGTTGACCTCGAATCCCGAAACAGCTGTGGAAGGGTTGCACTACATTTGTGGCATGGAATGGGTCATGTTTCCTGCACAGCATGAACCAATGATATCTATAAACACCACCTCAGGATGGAATACATCCTGGAAGACGATGGACCCTGAAAACCACTGGTTGGTAGAGGAAAACACTCGGACCCAGGGGACCAGGACGTCAGGGTCTATGTGAGTTGACTCGGGAGTGTCGGGAGTGTAGTTACATGTGCCAATCGATCATCCACCGGTTCGAAGAAAAAAACACCATCCCCTCAAGACTCGTCAGACTGGCTGGGGTCGCCTCCGCCCCGGCGGTCGCCTCGAACGGGGGCGGAGCGGTGGCATCATGCAGATCGATGGTGCCGGGAATCGAGGACCGATGGATGGCGCGAGGGACTCCTGCAGGTCGGGGGAGTCCGGGTCGGGCGAGTCGAGTGCCCCGGTGGCCTTGGCCATCCCGTCATCGCCCAGTCTTCGGCTTCGACATGACCACGGTCCAAGCAGCCGTTCGTGTTGCCACATGAGGTGCCCCGGATGTCCCGCAAGGCCCAAAAGTCCAAGGCCTCCCCGTTCTGGTCTTCGAATCCCAAACTGCCGGTGGCCCAACATCTCTCGGCGCCCAACGCCGTAGGTCAGTGCGATGAGGATGGTGCTGAGCACCTAAACGGTCTTCGAGCCCAATTGTCTTTGGATCCGGCAACGGCTGGAGAAGAACATGCCCCTGACACTGGCATATGATTGACATTTCGTAGGGTTTCTTGGTCAATGAAGCCAATTGTAGGTATACCACTAGGTATACCATACATGTCTGGGATCTGTGAAGACCGATTGGTACCTTGTGGGTGGAGTGTGTGCGGTTGTATCACCGGGCGTCACAAAAGTCTCTCTCTCTCTCTCTCGCTCTCTTTGGAGGCAACGGCTGGCTACCATGCAGCCGTCGCACAGGGACACTCTGAGGATAAAGTTGTCTTGCAGGACCTGTGTACATCTCTATAGGACACAGCTCAGCTAAAAGGGGTTGAAGGTACAAGGGTGGCAAAACTTGCGCCTTGGGCAAGTGTGATGATGTCTGCATACTGACCGATTCAAAGTAATTACATCGTTTGCACAAGAAGGGTCATGAAAAATGTCATTGGAGGGGGTGACCTTCGGGGTTTTGATTGCTACCTTAGTTTTGAGAAACCTAAGGTCCGTCGTTGCAAGACGGGGAGCCACCATGGCGCCAGTACCTCTTCCATCGATCAAACTCTTCCACGAAACCAAACAAAGGTCAATCGCTGGTGTAGTGTAGTAAGGAATAAGCATGTGTATGTAGGCTTTTGATGCCGCACAGCAAAAACATTGCCTCCCCCCAAACACGGGGGAACCAATAACTCCCCACAATGAACCAAAAACAATGGTTCGCTTCGCTTCGCTCCGCCCGCTCCGTCGGTGAAAACACGGGAGCGTCCGGATGAAGGCCGAGCTACGCCCACCACGCAAATGCCCATGAAGGGCTCGGTCCAAAAGGCTTGTCCTCTCCTGGGCCTCAGTGAAGTTGGAGACCAAAATGGCCTCCAACATCCTCCAACCTACTAGCGATGGCCTCCACCCTAGTAGCAATGGCCTCCACCTCCACCCTAGCAGCAATGGGTGGAGTCCCTTACGGAGCCACATTGAGTTGGAGCCCCTTTCTTTTTCGAGGTGTCTGAGACATCAGTGGTGTGCTGAATGTAGAATGCTAAGTCACTGAGTACAACCACCAGCATCTGAGGTTTTTTAATCTTGCAGGTGCTGTTGGCTGGTGCCCAAGCAGTGATAACCCGGTTGAGCATTGAGGGTGTCATGGAGTGATACAAATTGTGGAGTGGACCCTGTGCTTTCATGCATGTTCCTGTGCTTTCCTCAGCATGTTCCTGAGATGTTCTACGAAGTCGTCCTTTCCAACATGTGGAACATCCCCTTTTCGGGTCTTTAGGGGGAGATAGAAGGCTGGAACGAGGCCCCAGGCCCCAAGGAACGATTGAACAACCCCTGCACCGAACACTCTGAAAGGCCTGTGTTGCCCCCTCGTCGGACCATGACCATCTATATATTTTTTTCTCTTCCAGGACTTAGCCCCTGACACAACAACCCAAAAACATCCAAAAACATTTTTGGATAGCTTTGGGGGATTCTGCTGCGGCTTCAGGCAACTATAACAACCACAAACATGGAAACCTGCACCCAGGAAATGTAGTCGTGGATGTGCCTGGTTGTGGCGGGGGAGATGCAGTTTGAACATGATGCGCCCAACAACTATCAACAAATACTTGAAGAAGCATCAACCCAAAAACCCTGCCTCCAAACCAACCTGGAGCATTCTGGGAGGATGTCGAAAGATCAAGCCGGAAAGGACCGGAACACGTCTGAGAGTGCCCGACAAATCTGGTAGGTCACTGATGTCGATGCTACTTTCGACGGCCTCAGAGGTCCCAGCGTCACAATGCGGGGATCCCAGCTGGAAAATCAATTAAAGGACCGGACAACCCCACATATGAATTTTTACGAATCTTAAGTTTCTAAAGCACAAAGCAGTCAGAGTCTCAATAGCTTCTATAACATGGCCTTGTCAGGAATTGTTATATCAGAATTGCACAACAGCGGGGTGGGAGAGAGGTGTGGGAGAGTAATGTGCACGGCGGATGTACGAGGTATTGCGCAGACATGTGTGTACAGCCACAACTAGCCGAAGTAAAACCCCATCGCGCTGCCGACGTAAAACTCTATAGCCAAGCTCTTTTTCATCGCGCAGACGAAAGCAGGTCGTGTGCGTGAACCTGGGCGTCGTCATGAGTATTACATGCAAAAGACGTCAAACCGTATGCAAAAGTGAAGACCAAAGATTTTGTTTGTCACTGTCAGCACATCATTTGCGCCTTGGAATCTATGTCACAGAGCTTTCCAATTGGGACGATGCCGTACCTGCGTATGGTCGAACGATGTTTCCAAGAACCGTGCAGCAGTCGATCGATATTCGCATAAAAGCACAACAGGACTGAACAAATAGAGACACAGCCAACTGCACAGGAAATGGCCCGCGTTTCATTTATGGTGGTTTTGACATTGAAAGCACACCGAAACTCCTTTGTTTCATCGCGCAGACGAAAGGCCTATTATCTGCAACAAGATGCAGGTGCGAAGTGGCATCTGCCCGGCAGTGCTTTCCAAATGGGATCGTATCTGCAAGAAGATGCTATGCCCATCTGCGTCACAGGTGCGAAGTGGCATCTGCCCTGCAGTGCTTTCCAAATGAGATCGTATCTGCAAGAAGATGCTATGCTCATCTGTGTCACAGATCTGCAACAAGATGCAAGTGCGAAGGGGCAGGGCTATTATCTGCAACAAAAGGCAGACAACCACCGACAACCGCAGACAACGCAACACCCACAGCCTCTAACGGAGCATGGAAGTTCACCAAGTGCCGCACCTCCCACGAATTCTGCACGTGGAGGTTCACAAAGTGCTGCGCC
>CAXAMN010003581.1:18901-35799 GCA_963970005.1 Durusdinium trenchii | reverse complement strand
CTAACGGAGCATGGAGGTTCACAAAGTGCTGCGCCTGCCACGAATTCTGGTGTGTGTTGTCTCTGTGTGTGTTGTCTCGGTGTGTGGTCTCTGTACGTGTTGTCTCGGTGTGGAGGGAGGATGATCTCTATGTGTGTTCTCTCGGTGTGTGTGTGTGTGTGATCTCTGTGTGTGTGTGATGTGTGTTGTCTCGGTGTGTGTGATCTCTGTGTGTGCGTGTGATCTCTGTGTGTGTTGTCTCTGTGTGTGTTGTTGTCTCGGTGTGGAGGGAGGCGGCGGGAAGCGGGCGGCGGGAGGCGGATGAGACATAGAAAAGAAGAACCCCACACTAAGATGTGGGGAATAAAATCCCCCTGAATGATAGCTAGGTGAGGTTGTGTTAAGCATTCTGTAGAGGATACAGGCAGGGGTATTCAATAAACATATTTAAAAAACACACACCGTGGTCCGCATGTTGTTTGTGCCTTTAAATGTTCTTTGGAGGGGTGACCTGGCCCATGACCTCAAGAGCAGCTCACTACAATGTTTCATGAGTGGCTTAGGGGACAGGTACCAGGTAGGGGGCGAGAGATGTGTGCAGCACTGCACACCACTACACACCAGGTGTCTGTGTTATTTGGATCTTATTTGGTAAGTCTCCTATGCCTATACTGCTCTTCGAAAAAAGAAGCCCGTTCTACCAGCACTGGTCCGTCGAACAGTTCGTCAAACGGTCTCACGTTGTCCTCCGTGACAACCCGAGCCACGCATTCCTCGTCGGTGTCACCTCCATCGCACCAACCTCAGAGTCGCTGCGCAGTGTGCGTGTGTGAGCGTGTTATGTGTGGGTGTGTTTGTGTGTGTGTGTGTGTGTCATCAGGCGCACAAAGTGCGCATTGGCCAGGGGTCGGCAGGACCATTTTGGGAGCAATACATCATTCACATTCACCACACGTGATGGACTTGGGTTTTCCCACTTCAAGATTCCAGATTCAAGGTTCTGAAGGATGTGCAATTGAATCGGAGCCTCTACTAAATGAGATGCGGTGCGTGTTCGTCGTCAGCACCTCAAGGAGCAGTCCAGGAACCGAGATCGCCAGGGTCACTCGGAAGATCGGACTGCGAGGGTCCTTCTTCTGGCCAGCTTAGATCACAGAAAACCATCCTGTTCAAGGCCATTGGACCGGAGCACCAGTGGTCCAAGCGAACTGAACCAAACCAGGCAGCGTTTCGCCGTATTTGTGCTGTTTGGGATGATGTTTGGGATACGGACCCGAGCGATCTTGTTACAACCATGTTACAACCTCTTGTCCCACTTGGGAGTCAACACTCACTTCTTCACTTCTTAGGAGCTTTCAGTTGTCCCCCTCTGCCATCGCGCGCGTTTTAGCCGGCGTGTGATCTTTTCAAAACAGTGGCTTCATGAAGGACACAACATGTCCTTTTCAATGGAAAACTGCAGCCACATTCATGTTGAGGTGTCAAACATGTTAGGACGGGTTGCCCGGCAGGCCCCAGTCGAATGCAACAAAAAGACGTGCTGGACCCTCCAAAATCGAAAGACCCCTCCTCTGAGTCGAATCAAATCTCTCCACAGGGTTCTGAGAAGACCGAGACGTCTGCTCGATCACCGCGCACGGCAAGTAAGCATGTGCCCTGCTAGTTGTCACTCTCTTCATGCATGTCAGACAACACGAGATGTTCTGCAATAAGCTTTTCTAGCATGTTCTAGCTGTTTATCTAAACTTTTTGTTCAAGGTTTGACGATCGTTTGACGGTTTGACCTGCTGGATCGTACACAGCATTGGTCGAAATGAACCCGTCCATTATTTACAGAATTTGGAAAGTGACCGCCCGAACAGGCAGGGCAGCAAAGCACTGAACATGTATGAAACTTCGAAACCTATCCAGAACCCAACGTCACCAAACCCTCAATGTGCCCCGAAGAACCCACACGCCCGCCTTTTTCAGAACATACCATCGGCACTCGGACTCCCCACTGATCGCCATGGGCGGTGGCTGGTGACCAGCCCAGCCGCCGGAAAAAAGGGGGGGAACCAATCAGCCGACTGAGCCGACAGAGCCGCGGGGGTCCGCCGGGTCGAACTGCGGCCGTTGGGCCGGGTGGATATCGGACGTGCGAGTCGTCGACGGGGTCTGGATCCATCAGAAAAAGCCTTCCAAGGGGGCCGGGGGTGGAAACGTTGGACGTTGGATTCCTTGGAGCTTTTCGGTTGTTCAGCACGTGGAGGACTGCTTCTGGTGACCAGCTGCCTTGATGACTCTATGGATCTCTATTGGCGAACGAGGAGGGTAAGAATGCGAATACTTAAGCCTTATAGCTACAGTAGCTCCATGTGAGTAAAACATTGTCAAACGATACAGGGCATGTGAATGCATGTGACAATAATATGTGACAGGCGAAGCCCAGCGAGCACGCCGGACTGGATGATTTTCCACACCTGCAGAGGCTTGTCCACACCTTTCGCCTTTGCAGTTGCAAAGGAATAGAGCTTTCGGCAAGGAAAAGGGATTCTGGATTTGGTGCCCCTCATCAAGTACCTGCACAGAGTGGAGGAACATTCATCCTGCCCCTGTACCTCTCCCCACCTTTTCTGCATGTCCGTTTCAAGCAAGGGCCAACAAAAGTGAAGGGGAAACGTGACTTTGCCTATAGGAAGTCTATGGATTATTCTTAAAAAATCATTCCAAAAGGTTTCACATGTATAAAGGCGTCATTGACTTCATCCTATACTAGTACAGTAGGCCGAGAGACACGCACCTCACCTCTTACGAGTCCTTGGCGTGCCGCAGCCACCGTGGCCACTGGCTTCCCATCTCCCCATCTCCACCCCAGCGGATGAGCGCTTTTTGGACCTCAGCTGGGCGCCAAAACGTAGCCCCAGGCCACCCCGGAGTCGCCCAAGCGCATCGACTTCTCCACCTCGGCCGCGGTCCGGAAGCGACCGGCGCCGGTCGGCGCCGGCGATCGACCGGCCAAGGCGTCGGCGATCGACCCGGTCCCTTTATTTCGATAGGATGTGGCCACGATGTCTCCAATTCCGCGACCTTCCGAGACGCGGACTGGACGTTGCAGGGTGAAACTGAAATCCTTGGCAGCCTGTGCTGCTTGGAGATCTCTTGAAATGCCCGGCTGCGAATCCTTGGAGCAGACTGGCCGCCCCTGCTGAAGGACAACGACTTCATCAGCGTCTTCCAATCAGTGGAAGCAACCCACACCCGTGGGATGCCCCAGCGACGAGCGCCATCGCTCCACCGCGCTCCGGTCCAGTTCCGTGGAACTCGGTCCTGCCATGTTGGTTCAGGTCATTCAAGCGCATCGTTGACTTTAAAGGCAAAGTGCCACCGTTGGTTTATGTTGGTGTCATTTGTTCTTGAACGCCCTGGCCGTTAGGGCAAAACAACACGTGTAACAGATCCACTTCGCCCGACTAATCTTGGTCAAGTCCATCACGTGTCCCTGCACATTCCCTGCACATGTCCCCACTACTGCAGCACAACCCCCCTGTGATGAGCATCATCTGCACTTGCCCATCGGGTGTGCTGCATTCCCCTCATGTAATGTCCGCAAATTTGACAGGTGCTTTCTCGGGTTGAGTTTGGTGAGTTGGAGGTGGAGTTCAGATGAGTTAAGCTGGTTGGCTAGATCCTTAAGCCATACAACATACGTAGTCACACGGCTTGAAGGCTTTCTGCAGGCAGTTCAGTCAGCCTATGACAAGGAAAGCCTCAGCACGAGCCCCGGATTCTGGGTTCCAGCCAGATCCGGCCAGCAAGGCCTGTGATTATATATTATCTTGATAATCTTGATACATGTGGTGCTTGGATCTACTGCATGTAGTTGAAATTGGAGATTGTTACACAAGCTTAAATAAATCAATTCGCGTGGTTGCATGTTGGGCAATTGAGACATGAGAGAGGCATAGGAAAAACAACAAGTTTGCTAGGACATGCGCGGCATTATAGTACGTATAATAAATAACACTATATATATATTTATTATACAGTATATAATATACATAATGACCTATCATTTCTGCGAAAATACCCTCTTTGCATTCAAGAAGCATGCCCGCAACTACGAATATGGAACTATGCGTACGACCTCTATAAGCCGCTGTTGGCCATCTGTGCGGCACAGATTGCGCTCCTAGCATCGGTTTGCTGCTCCCATCCAAAATCCAAGCTTCACTGGCCAGTGCTTGGGAAACGTCCTGTAGCTCCGGGAGCCAAAAGGGGAATATGATGGAATATGGATACCTCCGGCTCCGAATCCCTCCCTCCTACCCGCTCCAAATCGTCTGTTTCACAAGGAAGCTCCAGAAAACGGGCGTGGCAGCAGTTCCGCCATGTTCGTGGGCCGCCAGCTAGCGCGACTCTATGGACCACGATTCAGCGTCTTCCAAGAAATCCACGCACCGGTGCTCCTCGCTGCAGATCTTCCTGAGGTGCTTGGTCCGCGGCTTTGACGTTCGCGCCCGTGGGCCGACTTCGGGCGGTGCCCAACGAACAGTGACCGGAAGTGGGTGGCAACACCGGTCTTCGGAACATGGGCGTCCAACTGGGCAACCATGAACACGGACACCATGTTCATCCATCTTCATCCATTTGCTCCTTTGATGATGTCAGTGCATTCACCCCGGGCGATGAACCCAGGTCCTGAAAGCGCCGGTCATTTTCGGATCACCGCAGTGTGGAAGTCGCCGACCCTTCGCGAAATCAGAGAAAGCCATACAGCACTGTCCCCTTGGGGCCCTAAACGGCACATGATCTTCCCAGTCTTTTGTTGGTTGACGAGTGCTTGGTCAGTTCCCGACCGTTTTCTTTGGCAAACATTCCAACAAGACCTCGGAGACAGTGCAGGCAAAACCCAAAAAAAAGGGATTTGACAATTAGACCATTGACAATATATAATGATATGTAATTATATATACACATACGTGTTGAGGTCTTCATTCGTCTTGTTCTGGTGTCTTTCTCCTCAAGAACTCGCGTGGGACTTGACGACAAGTGTCTCTAGGGTGGCCCAATTCAAGGGGAAGCGGCGAACATCCCTCATCGCATCCTGCAGCTGCGGCTGCAACCGCTTGAACTGTCGTTCCACAGCGGGCTCCACTACCCAAGCACTCCATGTAATATACCCAATATACCCCATTCCATACATGGACCCCCCAAAACACCCCAACTGATCGGTAAATGTGCCAGTCCATGCCAGCCCCATGGAATGTCAATGTTCCATGGCTCTGTGGTCGAAAAACTGCATGCCGGACCTCCTAACTTCAGAGCCCCTACGTGTCGACACGGACGAGCGACCTCTTCAGTTCGATCACTGCAAGGAACCCTCCCGCGCGTTTTCAGCGCCTTTTTGGAGCCGTGACGCGCAGGTCCCCACATGGAAGCTGAGAGGGTAGATTGGATTATGTCTCGGGAAAAGACCCACATGGAACCCGAAAAATGGACAGAACTGGCACCGCTGCATGGATTTTTTTTCACTGCCATTGAAACCCTCGGCCACCGCTTCGGATCACAGAACATGATGATATGATGCACGATGTCGACAAGATGTCCTTGGAGAAGAACATGCAAGGACAAGGTCTATATAGTTAAACTGGATCCACGCTAGTATGTGAGTGTGGCTGTGACAGCCCCCCAGTGCATGCATCATCTCGGGTGAGGTGACGATCTCCACTCATGCAGCGTCCTTTTTGCAAAAATATGCACAAATATGCAAAACTGGTAGCTTGATGTAGCTTGTAATACAATGAGGGTTTGAGATCTTCTTGTAATACACATCCTAAGCATTCCTAAGCAGCATATTTGTGTGGCATCCCGATTCGTTGAATCACCGTCCCTTTCGGCTGGATTTGTGACTTTCCAGGTGCTGCATCTGTAGCTTCGGTTGCAAGTGCAGAAGTTCTGGATACAATCGCTTCACCAATTCAGACAGAGAGGACATCATGGGACAGTCTGCTTCCCTGCAGCTGCTGAATTCAAGACAACGTGCCATTGCTTGGTCTGCATCATTGAAAGCCTCTTGATTCCAAACGTCGTAGAACACCCAGCTCGAATGCTGAGGGAAAATCCAACACCAAGGCAAGGGAAGTTCGGCGGGAAGGATGGGAACGTACACTTTTGACTGTTCACCCAGAAAGCCAGCCCACCAAGAGAAGGTGCTGGGCGAAAGAACGAGGTGAGAAGACATACGCATCCACACAAAGTCACCCAGCCAGGCAGAATCGTTCTCGCTGACATGCCTGAAAGGCCCTCTTCGGGGAAGCTGCACTTGGAGTTCTTCGAACCCAGTCAAGACCTTTGCCCCGAGGTCCACTTGAAAAAGTCGAAGGGCGGCGTCAGCAGTCTCCTTTTACCGTCAAAAATTGCATGTCCTGCATACACCCTGAAATGGATGACCAGGTCAGTGGCACAGGGTAAACGCACTGGATTCGCCGTCCTGGGTAGAGGTGCATACAACAGGCCCTGAAGCGTTTGTTGTAACTTCATGGGGTCAGTTTCCCACGATGAAAGGTTTTGACCGTTGCCCGAAAGGCCATGGATTAGTTTCTTCTGTCCAGTCAGACGACTAAGGCATCCTCTACCTCGGTTGCAGCTCAAATTTCGGTCTTGCCAAATGGCTTCACCATGATGGCAACCTTGACATAGGTCTTCGATTTCCTGGTTCAAATGGTAGCTTGAGCGAAGGCATGGCAGTCGACGTATCTGAAACTTGGAAGAACCAACAACAGGGCTGACTGGTTGATCGCAAGCGAGATCGACAAGGCTGCTGTGAAGAGCTGATTTCCAAATTGGGCATGTGGATGTGCACCATCATCTGCCAACAACACAGCACTCCAATTTTCGCTTCTGTCCCACGTGTCAATGGGAAGAAGGGCAGTGCAAGGATCAGAACCAGCTTCACCAGCTGGGTTTGCCGCTTGGCAGTTCGAAGCCGTTTTGTCTGAAGTCATCTGTCCACTCCCGCCATCGCTGCTCGCAGTGCTAGCATTATGGTGCTTGGTCCGTGTATCGCGCAGGTGGAGAGAAAAAGCTTGGAGCCAGGAATTGCTGGCGCTCGCGTCAAGTGAAACGAAAGAGCCAGCTAAGGCCAAACCCAGAAGTAGAGCAATTCCGGCAGTCCTGCTCCACGCCGGCTGCAGCATTGCCGCCCGTGTAAGTTCCACGGATATCCAAGGGACACCATGAGAAAGGAAGAGCAATGCAACAGCGAACAGTATTTTGGTTGAAGGCCTTGACGAAAAAGCACTTCCAGAAGAGAGATACGTAAGAGTGAGATAGCTGGACTATGGCTAATGAATCCATGAACGGTATTTTTTGCCACGAGATTCAACGGCTGCACTATGCTGGACATGACCCCCATTCTTCCACATGATCCCGCATCCAACCTCTCCCACTTCCAAAAGCACACTCCCACGGACCTCTGGATCTCGAATCTCTTTGAAGGAGCTGCTTTGTAGAGCCTCCTTCAGATTCCCAACGCTTCGAGGGAGCTGAGAACCGCTCGCTGCGCTTCCGACGCTTTTCCGACGCTTGGAGGGATGGTCCGAACCGCGGCGCTTCTCTGTCGTCGGGGAGAGGGTGTTTTTGGGTAGGCCCCGAAGCAGTGCACCATCCGTTTCGACGTCCTGCGGGGACGGAAATTGAACCTTCCAAGTTCTGAAACCGCGGAGCTTCATCGCTCCACAGGTGAACATGAAGGTCGGTCAAGTGACGACGTTAGGACCCGATCTGACCCGCCAGGCTGATCCCGTTGTGAGAAACCACGGCATGAATGTGTTAGACACCCGGAGAGGAAAACAATGGACATGGAACCTTCAAAGGACCCGTTGGAATCCTTGGGAAGACGATTTGAACGATGTTCCTCTACGACGCTACGAGAACCCGGTGGTTCATCCAAACCAGGGCGTCTTTGGGATGGCATCTTGACATCTGCCACTGAACGAAGGTAATCCAAACCAGCTCCAAATTTAGCCCCGTCTGGTCTCGGACACCGGAGGAGTGCAGGCAGTTTCCTGCCGTGCGCCGTGCCACATGTGACACAACACCCGGCCACAACTGCCGTGCTCCATGTCAGCCCTCATATGAAGAGGATATCCAATTCAAATGGGGGGCTTATTAATCAAGAGTCTGATGAGATATGCCATATAGTCAAATATAGTCATATAGCTCGTTACAAGTCCTGGCAGCTACAGCGCTGGGAGGGTTCCCAATGAATCATCTGCTGAAGCAGCCTCAGTGGACTAAAGCGGCATTGTCGGTGCTGCAACTTAGACCCAACTGACGTCAAAATTTTGGGCACGTCCATGTCAAATCCTGAAATGACACAGAAAGAGAGCCGCAGTTTTAAATCACGTGTTTGCACGCGCCTTTCCCGAGTGACCGAGGGGTGACCAAGAGGTCCCACCTCACCCGAAACGGTCTTTCCACGCCGCGTGAAACCCAAGCCACGCACATGCGTCTTGCGACGCTGTTGGCACCCACGCGAGCCAATCCACTGGAGGCGTGGGGGATCCGGCTGCCGTGACATCAGACCAGGGCGCGCCTCAACTCACGGCAAACAAAGAGACAGGCCATGAAAGTCCAACGAAGGGAATTGCAAGACGGTAATTTCTTGGAAAGAATCCCAAGTGCTTCATCTTTGGTCACTTGAGAATTGAGAATGACACAAATCAAGAGGAATTTGGACTCCATAGCATGGGACTGTCATCAATGATAGTCGCACGAGAACCTCGGATCTGTATACAGTGGGGAACGATAATGAAAAAGTCGAAAGAAACACCTTCCAGGAGTGTCAATTCTGGTGTCTGCCTACACCTGACAAATCACCTCGAACAAACCTCCTCGTAGAGGGTCGACTTGATTTGATGTCACCAATCTTCAAGAGTGGAAGCTGGGAGTTCCAAAGGAGTGTGTTAATTCATGTAGCTTGTTGATTATAAACAAATGGAGGTCTACTGTCATTGTTTAATCAACCGTCTACATCATATGTCTACATTATTTTCGTTGGTTCTGGACCATTGGTGGAGGGGTGGTGTTGTTCCAACCCTCTCCCGCTCTCTTCGCTTCCATTGATCTCCACTCGGCCAACCAGCTCTCCAGGGTCTTCACGCCTTCCGGGCGACCAAAGAGGCTTTCCAGAGTCTTCACGCGCCGCGGCAGATCGCGAGCAAAGAGCGGCTGCCGTTTATACATCTCGTACAGAATGCAACCAGCACTCCAAAGGTCAGAGGAAGTCTGCACACGAAACCGAAACCGCGAGCACCACGGGCGGGCACCACGGTTTCGAAAGGTTGGGGGCCCAGTTCGAGAGCAACTGATCGCATGATTTGACTCGTCCAAAGTTCGGAGTGGCTTCATCAAGTAAGACAACAACAAACCGCTTCAACGCTCGGCCAGTGTCGTCGATACCAAGCCACCAAGGCCGTACATTTCGTGCTGGTTTGGTCCATGGGTGACCGATGTTCTACAGGAAGGAGAATCCTACCAGCTACACGGTGGCATGACTAGAATCTCTGTCTTTATATTTTGTCCATATCAGACTCTTAAGTCAAATACGCCATGGTTCTAAAGCGCATGAAGAACCTAGTGGATCTCAGTCAATGTATATGGTTGGTTTCCACAATGTCTTTTCCCAAAATGGTGCACTCATCGCAATTCCATGGGGGCCCGCTTCTAAGTCTCCTTTGAACTCCAACCACACTCAAACTACAGGGATGTTAAGCATCAAGGCATGTCAACTGCAAAAACTGTGAGAGGTGTCTAGCGCGGACCTTTTCAGGGGCCTGTTGAGCTGCTGGAGCATGCTGGAGCTGTTGTTGCTGCTACTGCTGCTGCTGGTCTTGCCCATTTTTGTTCTCAGAAATCTTCAGGACGACATAGGAAGGATGTAAAAGCTGACTCAAAAGATTTGGATGTTGGATGGGCAAATGGTCAAGAAATGGACCGTCGTCTAGCGCGGTGCTAGCGCGGATCTAGCGCCAGCCTAGCGCAAAAATCTCCGTCGATTTCTTGATCCTGTCAGATTCTTACTTTTCCTGCTTGCTTGTCTTTGTCTTTGTCTTCTTCTTCTTCTTCTTCTTCTTCTTCTTCTGCTGCTGCTGCTTTGTTTTTATTTGTCTTGTCTTGCTTCTTCTTTTTGCTGCTCTCTGCTAGTTTCTTTTTCCTGCTTGCTCATACTGTTATGAAGAAATCTAGCGCCAACCTAGCGCCAATCTAGCGTTGCCTTGCTGTATCACCATAGTCTGCTGGGGGCCCGCTTCTAAACGAAGACTTAAAAACACATGTCCAACCTTAAAAGTTTACGTTTATATATCTATATTTTTTGAGTAGGGCTTTTGAGCGCAGTCCATATAGACAGCTGTTGAACACAACCCCCCATATGAAGAGGCTCCAAACGATGGAGGGGCTCAGCTCTGAGACTCTGTATATATTTATTGTAAATATATATATTATATATATATAATATTACATTAATGATCAGATGTAGCACCAGTTACATGTACATGACATAGCTTGTATAGATGTATGTTTCACTGCAGCCGTTTGTTCAAGTTTGTGGTTTACTTTTGTGTTCATTTCACTACCAGAGCTCACGCTTGGAGTGGAGCTAAAAGTGTGCCTAAGCTTCTACTACAACCTTTGGGACAGTGACTCGGGGTCACAGAGTTTAAGAGCCTAAATTCTCCGTTCATGGTAGCGGAGCCGCGGTTCTAAGACCCGGCTACCGTCTGCGAATCGAAGGTCGCCGAGCTGCATCGGCTCTGGCACCAGAGATCCACAAAACAAGCATCACTTGCAGGAAAGCCGGATTGCTTCAATCCCTGGCTAGCAAGTCAACATGGCGCAACAGCCAGGAGCACAGGCACCACAAGACACAGACATGGCACAACAATTTGCACAGATGATGCAAGCCCTAGCACAGGGGCAGAGCCAATTGCAACGAGCAATGGCAGAAGCATATACACAACAAACGGCAATCACAAGGAACATAGCCACTAGCGTAGAAGTAAGAGACAGATCCGAGTTGAAAGGCATTCCAAAGCCTGACAAGTTCAGTGGACACACAGGTACCTGGGATTCATGGTACTTCAAGTTCAAGACTTGGATTGAGACAAGTCACAAGAATGCAGGAAAGTGCATTCAGCTCCTCGAAGAGCATCAAGACACAGAGATCAATGAGACATCTCTGGAAGATGATTATCCTGAAGGAGCCGAGCTTGTTTCAGCTCAGGCCCGACAGGCTCTGATCTCACTATGTGAGGGAGAAGCCCTCGAGATTGTCAAGAATACCTCCAGAGGTCAGCACTTTGGCCTAGAGGCATTGAGACGATTGATCACCAAGTATGATCCACAGAACCCACAAGCAAACTCAGCTTTGCTGAAGAAGGTCCTGCACCCACAACAGTGTGCATTGGACAAGCTCAGAGAGAGCATAGAAGCCTGGGAAAACATCAGGCGAAAGTATGAAGAGCGGAAGAAGAAAGCTCTTGATGATGACATCGCAAGAAGTTGTCTTCAGCAGATGTGTCCAGCCAAACTTCAAGATCACCTTGACCTCCAGAGTTCGAGACTCACTGACTATGCCATCATGAAGTCAGAGATTTTGGCCTACCTCGAGAACATAGAGAGCCGAAAAGAAGCAAAGACTGGATCAGCACCAATGGATGTTGACGCACTAGCCGCAGCTGCCAGCCAGATGCAAGCTTCACTTGCAAGTCTGGCTAAAGCCAAAGGAAAAGGCAAAGGTGGCTCAAAAGGCGGCAAAGGAAAAGGAAAGAGTCAAGATGGAGGCAAGGGAAACGACAAAGGTAAACAGAAGGGAAAAGGTTCTTCATGGTCCAATCCCTCGTCATGGAACAACTCATGGAACAAGAACGATTGGTATAAGAATGATTGGAGCAAGAGTAGTTGGTACAACCAAAACTCCAAGGGTAAAGGCAAAGGTGGCAAAGGCAAAGACTCTAAAGGTAAAGGCAAGAGTAAAAGTAAGAAGGTAGCATCAGTTGAGGAATCTGAAACCTCTATGGCTCAAGAGCATCAACCCGAGCCTGAGTATTCCGCTGACATCGCCACCCTCTTTGCCATCGAGATGGAGAAAGCCGCACCTGCAGCAATTTCTCGTGGAGCAGCCAAGGCAAAAGCTGAGACTGAAGTCAAGGCTATGCCAAAGAAGCCAGGAGCTGGAAAAGGTCGTCCTGGAATTGCAGCTGCTGGGATTGCAGTCATGAACCAAGCAATCCAAGAGACCATGCAGTCCAATCGCGAGCTGTATGAGAGGAAGTCTGAGACAATCCAGAAGGCCATCGAAGAGGCCGAAGCCAAAGGCAAAGCAGCCAATGATGCCATCTTGGAACAACAGGCCGAGATGAAGAGGCTGAAAGAACAGTATGAAGAAAAGGAGAGAGAAGCCAAGATCTTGCTGAAGAGGCCAACTCCTCGCCGAGCCGCTTCGGTTCCGGCGGAGTCGCCAAGGCTCTCAGCTGATTTGGCATCAGGCATGGACCCAAGGTTGGCCAAGAAGAAAGAGAAGAGCCGTCAGCGCGCTGAGCAACATCGCGTTGACAAGGCCCAGGATCGCTTCGAATCCTGGCGCGACCATGAGGCCAATTACCCTGAGGAGCTCGACTACTATGAGATCGCTCGTGCCAAGGGTACCGGTCGACTTCAAGCTTGGGATGATGAAGATGATGAGGGAAAGTTTGATGAAGCCCCTCAGCCTCGAGGTCGAGAAAAGGCCCAGAGGCATCGTGGCTACAAGAAGCCAGGAAAGGTAAAGAAGCCTGAAAAGCCAAAAGAGAAGGAGCCCAAGATCGAGGATCTCTCCACTCAAGAGTTGGCAGAGATGAAGCGGGAAAGCCAGACATGGACGGCTACTAGCCATCCAGCCCGCAGTGTCATCGACAAGGCGCTCACTGCAGCTGGGTTCAACCCAGAGGACTATGTTGTGATGAAGCGCGTCGAAAGCCAAGGCGAAGGAGCAACAAGCGCACCATCCTTCGCAGCTCCAGTCATGGAGAACATCAATCCCCTTGATGTGACTGAGATCGAGGGACTCGAAGAAGAAGAAGAGTTTGAAGGTGAAGTTGAAGAGGATGAGAATGGCACTGAGCCAGCTGACGAGGAGTCAGATGGACAAGAAGAAGAAAAAGAGAAAGATACCGTGCCATGGCTCGATCACATGTTCCAAGAGCGCATCCTCAGCTATGATGAATGGGTAGCCAAATGCACCCACAAGAACAGAGATGGCAGCAAGAATATGGTCTGCCGTGCGTGCAACAAGGCCCTGAGGTGTGACAATGACACCGGCCTATGGAACCACCATATGGCTTTGAATTGTTGCCCGCCAAAAGTCCTCAACCAGTGGGCAAAGGAATGGACGATCAAGCAGAAAGAGATGGGAAAACGCATCAGGACTGCCAAGGGACAGCAAGGCAGCCCAACTTCAAAAGATGCGCCAAAGCATGTGAAAGATGCCGACATGGATCTGAAGCCCGAAGATGTGGCAAAGCATTTGAAGATGAAAGATCCAAAGCTTGAGACCGTCAAGAACGAACCTCCTTTCTACATGACAGCCCATATGCAGCAGATGATGGAAGAACAGGAGGAGGAAGATGAGGTTGGCCCAAAGACGCCAAAGCAAAGGCGCATTGCCAAGACACCTCCACCTCCTGAGAAGAAGGGCAAGACCAAGGAGGAGCGCATGGCCTGGTTCAAGAGCTCGACTGAAGAGCACCTAGAGCGATTCCGTGGACCAGGATCCAAGCCAGAGGAATCCAGCAAAGCGCCAAGGCAGACGCTTCGGTTGAAGTCCCGGTCACGATCCCCGGGCAAAAGCCGAGCCGCTTCGGCTCCGGCTGCCTCCGAGAAGGGCCAAGGAAAGGGCAAGCAGAAGAAAGTGCAGTTGACTCGAGCTGTCAACGTGGCCACCCAAGATGCTGCCCGTGAGGCCAAGAAGGGAAAGGGAAAACGATATCCCACTCCCTCAAGCGAGCCTGATGAAGGCGATGAGGATCCACTCGCTCTCAGAAGTTTGGAGCTGGCATCCATGGAGACGCCAATGGCTCATCAGGTGACCTTGGATTCAGGAGCCGCGACCTCCTGCATCCCTGTTGAACTGGCCACCGCATTGGGCTACAAGCCTATCCAGACTGAAGGCACCTGCAAAGTCTACAAGACTGCGTCAGGCGAAGTGGTCAAGGACCTTGGCAAGATCGATGCCATGGTGACCATCGGCATCGGCCAGAACTCCCTCAATGGACGTTGCTGTTTCCGGGTGATGGCGGTTGCAAAACCGCTGCTCTCCGCGGGGGCCCTTATGAGCAAGGGCTGGTGCATTCAGATGCACGGATCTGGTGGACAGATCTCCCGAGACGGTACTAAGATTCCGATCTCGTTCAGCAACGGCGTCTGTTCTGTGCCGCTTGCATTCCACCCTTTCGTCCGGCACCGCAATGGGTAAGTCCGGTAGAGGACGAGCAGGCCGAAGAGGCCGAGCCAGGCGACGAAGTGCCGCCTGAGCTCAAAATCCATGCTCCCATTCGCCCGACGCGAAAAGAGTTTGAAGAGCATGCTGTTTCACACTTTCCTTTTAGGTCTTGGTGTGAAGCCTGTGTAAGGGGAAAAGCTAAGGCAAACCCCCACAGGAAGATAGACCACACCGATGAGACAACCCCAGTAGTGACTGTAGACTACTGTTTCATGAATTCACGAACTGGTGATGTAGTTTTGGACGAGAAGACTCATGCACCAATTCTTGTTGTCAGAGATCGATGGACGAAGCATCTTTTTGCTCATGTGTTGCCCTACAAAGGTGTGACAAAAGGTCCATATGGATCCAAAGTACTTTTGAACGACATCAAGAAACTAGGATACTCCAAACTGATCATTCGACATGATCCTGAACCTGCTCTCACATCCGTTGTTGAGGCAGTAAAGAATGGGTTTGAAGGAACCCTGATCATCGAGAAGAGCCCGAAAGGAGTCAAAGAATCCAAGGGAGAGATTGAACGAGCAGTTCAAACCTTGGAAGGACAAGCCAGGACTCTTCGAGCCGCAATCGAGTCGAACTATGGTGAGAAACTTCCTGACGATTCACCTGTTTTGACTTGGTTAGTTGAACACGCATCCACAGTCTACAATCTGTTTTTCCGATCTACCGAACTTCAAGACGGAAAGACTCCGTATTCACGACTCCGTGGACGTGAATGGAAAGTAGCAATTCCACCATTTGGTGAGGCCATCGAATACCTCAAGAGAGGTCACAAGTTCGAGGCCCAATGGACAAAAGGAATTTTTCTAGGAGTGAAAGACACCACCACAGAGAAGATAGTAGGAAACGCCTGTGGCGTTTTCACAGTGCAATCCATTCGGAGAAAGCCAGAAGAAGATCGATATGATTCAGAGTTGCTGAAATCGATCACTGGGATTCCCTGGGATCCTCAAGCAATTCGCGAAGAACCAGCGATTGCAGCCCCAAGGGAACCAATCATTGCCAGCCCAAGTGGTGAAGCTTTGGTGCAACCACCGGCAATGGATGACAAGAAAAGAAAGCTGAGAAGGCTTTACATCACCAAGAAAGACCTGGAAAAGTTTGGGTATACTGCAGGTTGCCCAGCTTGTGATGCCACACAGATTGGCAAGAGATCTACAGGCATCCATCACACCAACAGGTGTCGAGACAGACTTGAAGAGAGCATCAGAGGAGAAGAAGAAGAGAACCCAAGAGTAGCAAGACATGAAAGCCGAGTTGGAGAGGCAATCACTGGCATGCCACAACCCGTCAGTGGCAAGAGACCTCAAATCCTTCATGGATACGAAAGCAAAAGACCATCGGGAGTTCCCGATTCGTGTCGAGTGTTCGCACGACTTGACGTCGAAGCTTACTGTTTTCAAACCACCATGCCAGGAGGACCTGATTGGTCTACCGTCTGGCACCGAGTCACAAGAAACCATGCAAACAATGCAATCATTGAGAGTGGAGTCATGACAACAGACCTTCCACCAGAGATACTCAATGGAGCATTACCGCACAAGATGGACATTGTGACAGAACTTTGGTACGAACCAGAAGCAGCACCACCAACACCAGGCACAGCATCAGCTTCAGCATCAGGTATTCGCAGACCACGCGAACCTGAACCACATGGAGAAAAGAGAGAACACGAAGAACAACATGAACCAGCAGGATCACCCACAGCAAAAGCCAGAGTAGATAGAGACAAGAAGAGAAAGGCAGAAGGCGAACATGAAGATGAAGCCGAGAGAACAAGAGACATCCAGAGCATTGAGATGGCTCTAGAAAGCCTAATCCTAGACGACAGAGAGAGAGTGCTATCTAGCATCGACCCAGAGAAACCAGTGTGTGAAGAGAAGATCCCACTGCCAGAAGAAATGGCAGAAGAGGCAAAAGACTGGTGGTACTATGATGACATCAGTGGAAAAGAGCTGCTACCTGAGAAGGTAGAGAAAGCCAGAAAAGATGAAATCGACATTGTCGAATCAATGGGAGTTTGGGAGAAGATCCCAAGAAGCAAAGTTCCAAAAGGAACCAAAATCATTGGAACTCGATGGGTAGATGTGAACAAGCAAGATGAAACCAATCCTCTCTACAGAAGTCGATTGGTAGCACAAGAGATCAAAAGAGGCTCAGGTTTTGACGAATTTTTCGCAGCCATGCCGAGCCTTGCAGCTTTGAAGCTACTGCTAACCATTGCAGTCAGCGACAGCCTTCCATTGGAGAAAGGCGAAAGAAGAAAAGCAAAGCAATCTTTCCTAGGATTTTTGGATGTGAAGAGAGCTCACTTGAGAGAGGAGGGGGTGAACGAAAGGTAGCAGGCCATCACAAGTAACCCTGGTAGAAGTCCACGACGGCGTGAACCGGCGCA
>CAXAMN010003581.1:0-18801 GCA_963970005.1 Durusdinium trenchii | reverse complement strand
CCCCCCCCCCCCGACAAACAGAATCAACTCTTACAGGACCAAATTCAATGCACAATCCCAACTCCTGATTGTAATACATTTTTGCTAAAGCAAGGAGAACTCAGGTAGCTCAAGCTACCTTTCGTGATTTCTACTCCAAAGCAACAAGAGAACTCTATGTTGAGATTCCATCAGAAGGCAAGAAACCAGAAGATGGAGATGTGGTAGGAAGATTGGTCAGAAGCCTTTACGGCACCAGAGACGCACCCATGAATTGGGAGCTGACCATTGCAGAGTTTATGAAGAAGGTAGGATTTGTTCAAGGCAAGTCCAATCCATGCATCTACTACCATGCATCCAGAGAACTTCGAACAGAAGTGCATGGAGACGATTTCACGACAGTTGGAAGCTTTGATGACATCAAATGGTTTCACACTTCAGCAGCCAAAGAATGGCAAGTTGTGGAACGAGGCATTCTCGGTCCACCAGGTTCACCAAAGGCAAGCCAACAGATCAGAGTGCTGAATCGCATCATCACCTGGTCAAATGAAGGCATTTGGTGGGAACCAGATCCAAGACATGCAGAGTTGATCATCAAGTGGTTAGGCACTGGTCAACCAGGCAAGGTCAAGACCCCTTTGGCCAAGCCAAGCCAAGAGGAACTCCAACACGAAGAAGTTCCGCTGAGTGCCGAAGATGCAACGATGTATAGATCTATTGCTATGAGAGCCGCGTATTTGGCACAGGATCGACCTGATCTGCAAACTGCAACGCGCTCATTGGCACAAGGTCTACAGAACCCAACATCGAGGCACTGGAATATGCTGAAACGATTGGCTCGATATGTCAGGTATCGACCAAGAGTTGCACAGTTGTTTCCAAACCAAAGCACCTGCAACCCCTTCAACATGTGGTCAGACGCCGACCATGCAGGTTGCATAAGGACACGAAAGAGTGTGTCAGGAGGCGTGCTCATGGCCAACAAATGCTGTCTCACAACATACCGCAAAGGCCAAGGAGTTGTCTCCCTGAGCAGTGGCGAATCCGAGTACTACGGACTTGTTTCTGGAGCATGTCAAATGCTTGGAATCGCATCAACAGCAAGAGACTGGGGATTGTTTCCCAGCAAAGAGGTGACAATGGACGCTTCCGCTGGCATCGCCATGGGAAACCGTCGAGGCTTGGGACGAGCTAAACATGTTGACACTCAATACCATTGGGTACAAGAGCGTACAGCAAAGAAAGAGTTTCGTCTCAAGAAAGAAGGCACCGACCGAATGTTGGCCGACGTGCTAACGAAAGCTGTCACCGAAGAGAAAATGACTACAGCTATGAAAGGCATGAACTTCCACTACCTGGAAGGTGAGCATGAACTGACTTTGAAAGCGTGAACGGCTTGAGCTAGAGTAGGTACTTCTACAAGACCAAGATGTACTGAAGGGCTATGGGCTAATTCACTAAAAGTGCTAATCCTGACTCGGTTAACATCTCCCAGAAGTTAAACTCGGGAGGCGTGATCAGATGTAGCACCAGTTACATGTACATGACATAGCTTGTATAGATGTATGTTTCACTGCAGCCGTTTGTTCAAGTTTGTGGTTTACTTTTGTGTTCATTTCACTACCAGAGCTCACGCTTGGAGTGGAGCTAAAAGTGTGCCTAAGCTTCTACTACAACCTTTGGGACAGTGACTTGGGGTCACAGAGTTTAAGAGCCTAAATTCTCCGTTCAATTAACATAAGTAATATATATATATATATGGTGCTGTATTAAGTCTACACATGTCTACACTACCATAGAAAAGGTGGTTTGCAGGAAGTGAATTCGCTGCAGCATCCACCGACGCCAAACGCCTACCACAAAAGGCCCGGACAAAACCACTTCTTCGCGCGCGCGACAAAATGCCACACGGCCACACCCATGCAAACGTTCGAACCCCCCAAACACCGGGCACAGGGACCGAGGCGCCTCCGCCTGGACGCCTCTTCCGAAACTCCGGAAGTACTCCGGTGCATGGTAGGGACCATCCGCAGCCGCGCGACCGTCCCGTTGGCCCACGCGCCGAGCTCCCTGGCATACAAAGCTTGGTTAAGAGTCCGAGTCCAAACTCTGTGCCACACAGTTCAACCAAATTCTCCGAGCCTAAGCAGCATCCAGCAATGGATAACAAAATTTGTTACATTAGAATACATTATAATACCGTTATACCTACACAGCGAAATACTTCGTGATCAAAACGAAGGCTTGCGTGTTCGCTTCCATGTCGCACGTTCCGACCGACTCGTCGCTATGCTCGTAACCATCGAAAAAGCCTCTTTGTGTGTGAACGCACATTTTGGGACAACTCATCCTTTTGGGAAGGAAACCACGTCGGATCCCCCAACCCTTAGTCGAAGCATGTGGAAGCCAACCCTTCCCCCATGGCTTCAGACATCGCACAGTCCCGCGGCCGACCTCAAAATCCCGTAGCCTCAGATCGCAGGTGCGGCTCAAGCCAATCCTCACAGGCGAGGTCCGTTCCGTCGGTCCGTCGGTGCTTGTTCCAAGGCGAAACGACCGGACGAACTCCGATCGTTCCGAAGAGCAAACAGCATGGATGTTGCACTTCCATGTTGAGTCGGAGAGTAGCTCTGTCCATATCCAAAGGGCGCCGCATGTTGGGCTGGGGCGTCCCAGAAAGGGGGGCGACCCCACTTCCTCTTTTGGGTGAGCTTCTCGCTGGCTGAATGGGCCGACGAATTGCCCAACAGCTCAGAATAGAACAACCAACGATTGGCCAAGTGGGCCTAACAGAACTGCATCTAAATAATGGGAAGCTTTTGAAGGCTATGATTAAAATCATTAATACATACTAGCATGGTCATATAGTATAATCTAGTTTGGGGTTCGGCCATCAAGAAGAACTGAACAGGTACCTGATGCAATGAAGTGCACTTCTTCCTATCCAGCCAGTCAGTTGAGGATTCAAAACACATCGCTTCCTACGCCATTTTGGGGGCTTGGTTTGTGAACAAACCTCAACGCGGTGCTAAACACGATCAAAACTATATACTGTAGATCTTTCAATTGGCTGGCTGCCAGGAATATATAGTCCTGGAAAAATCAAGTGGCCTCAAGTTGAATCATCATTGGATATCTTTGGATTTTTCTGACCCCAAATCACCCCTTGATGCTGATGACACACGGCAGCACGCCGCAAACTCAAACAAATGGAATATCTTCGGACCTTGAGCCTTGAGCGAAGGCTCTTGGCATCTATGCCCATGCCCAAACATACAGTCATGGCCCAAACAAACAAGGCTTTAGTATTTTGATAGGATGACCTGGCGACCAATGGATTTCGTCTGATTTATTTGGTCCAAGGTCTTTGGGGGGGGGTTCCCTATCCCAAACACTAATGGGACTGCCAGTCCGGACGGCCGAGAAACGGCCAGGGTGGGCAGGTCTGGGGCGGCAGTACCGATCCGAACCCCCCTGGCGACCTCACACCGGGACACTTCCAGGGCGCCAGGTCGAAGTAGACCACATCGGCGGAATGCAAGAAACACAAGGCCTGCTGGCAAACGGCTTTCTTTTTCAATGGCGGAATGCAAGAGTGTTTGTTGGTGCGTGTGAGAAAATTGCCTATTTGAGCAATTCATGGTGATCCCCGCACCTACTGGCCCTCATAATCTCGAAGTCCAGGTGGTGACTTTGTGTTTGGCCAGGCGAACAAAGCCTTGGGGCTGTTAAAGCACAGTGTCCTGCCTCATTGGGGTGCCACTTGTTCAGTTCTGAAAACCTCTGCCGGCGATAGCGTTTTTAGGGCGATAGTTCCATGTTTCCTCGTGTTACATGTTCAACTAGCCCGGCCCGCTGGCCAACTCCATCCAAACCACACTACAGGCGCCTCCCCCCCTCCAATGGATCTGGTGGAAGCCCGACGCCCAAAACGACGCTTTTTTGGGGGATCACGTAGGTTCCCAACGTGACCGTGGGACGAAAGGAAAGCGAGTTGGTACCCGGCACCGCACCTCTAGGAGTTGGTATGTGAAGAACATGACGTGTTCTTCGGTGAGTTCCTGACGTTGGTCTGGCGCCACATGAGTGCGGTCAGCAACGGTCCGGCCCGGACGTCCGAAGAAGATGAGGGACCAGAACGGCCTGGTGGACGTGAAACATCTCTTCAACCATACGGTCTGTCCCTCTCACTTCCTTGGTTTTTTTGGGTTTGGCCATTTAACATGTACACACTCTAGCGATAGCCATCAGGCAGTTTTCGGAATACCTATAGGAGGCAAGTTTCGCTCCTTGAGCCGTGCTTTTGGGCGAGCCCCAGCCGGTCGGCGGCTCACCCAGGTTCAGTTGGCAAGCGGTAGACCTTACTTAACGCCCGTAAGCATGCCATGAGGGAGCCCTCCTTGTCTGCCATGCAAAAACACATATATACCGTACCATTGAACAAGAAAACAAAAAATACACATCTGCGAATCTGCAAGGTATTTGTCCCAATCAAAGTGCACCTTTCAAGAACCTTGAGCCCTTGAACCAACAGTTGCAGCGTTCCTAGGTGAAACATACCCTCCAAGCTGGTCACGCCTCCCGGGTGGAGGCTCACTGTTCTTTTCTTGTATTGACTTTGTCTTGGCACCTTTGTGGGCTTCATGTACCACTCTCACGCTCGCTCCCTCTCCCTCTCCCTCTCTTTAGTCTCCTGTTGGCTCTGTAGCACTCGGTGTAGGTTGGTGTCCATGCATCGCATCATCAAGCATAAGTGATCGTCACAGAGTGGTGGCACTTTCAGTAGCTCCGGCAAGTTTGGGTGCTCCAAGTGTTGCATGCAGAAGATCTCCTGTTCTTCAGAACACATGGTGTCACATGCAAAGGAAGCCAGGGCCTTATGTTTTGGGAGTGGGTTTTCGGGGTGACCGTGAGCTTCTCTCTGGCATCCTAAGCTGCACTCCTTTCACCAACTGATGGTGGGACCTCTTCCACCCAAGAGCGTGTTCAGTGCGGAAGCCTGCGGGCCCGGACCTGAAAGGTGTGAAATTCATGGCCGAAAGGGGCGAAGGACGTGGAGGACGTGGACCACGTCCATCCCAATGCAACGTCTGATTCTTTCTTCTCAATCAGGGTATGGAGCACCTTCGATCGATCGGTCTCCGCGAGACATACACGTGTTTTGCCCGTGCTTGCCTTGACCAAAGTGGTCACGACGTCTGGATTTCTTCGGCCATGCTCGTGGAAGATCACCTCAGCTTGTTCACCGGTGAAGGTGTCCCGGAAGCGGAAGGAGTGCTTGGCGGTTCCTGAGATGCTCGGTTCACCGGAGCTCCGGTCGGACAGCAACGGGCTGAGCGCTTCCGTCCTCGCTCAACGCTTCCTGCGCTGCTTCTCCTTCTTCTTGTTCTTCCTTCTTTGTTATTCATTGCTTTTTTCGTTACTATTGTTCTTTTTATCGTATTTTATTGCTATATGTGTTTCTTCTTATTGTTATTAAATTTAGAATTATCTTTGATAATATAACTGTCTTTGTCTTCGTCTTCTTGTTCTTCTTCTTCCCGCATTACATCGACCATGGGAGCGTGAACATGGTATTCATGAACATAATCATTCATTGACATATTCTTGAGCCCCACCCAGCCAGCGAGGATTCCGCTGCTCCAATATATACTTCTGTTTGTTTCGACCACTGAGGGAAGGGGGGAGCCATTCAAACTCGGTTAAGTGAACGATCCAAACCCGCTGTAACGATGGTTGAAGTGTTATTTATTGTTGACTCTTGATGATTCCATGATTGCTTGAGTTTTGTGAGATTCTGGCTGCCAAGTGCGTGTACATTATGGGCACCCAAGAATCCTGAAACACTGCTATGACCCACACAAGCCATAGAGAGAACGTTGCCTTAGCTTCTATCATTTGGTGGGGCTCTAGGCATGAGTTAGTGCATCGTATCCCGCACTAATCAAACATAGGTGTAGACCAAAATACCCAAAGTGTTTCATGGATGTTTTGTTGGCGGCGATGCATTCCAGGCGTCCACTCATGAGTGGTCTCTCCAGTTGAAAGCGATGGGGAAGTTTCTGACGGAAGTTCGGCAGATCCACCTGCCGAGCAGCTCGAGCAGTCGTCTTTGGACCGATCCCCTGTTGTCGTTATGCAACTTCGGCAACGTTCACAAAATAAGGAGGTATAAGGATGTAAAAAATTGAATCTGGGAGCACTTGGACGGGGACATGATTTGTCCAAAAGAAACCACTCTCATCAAATCTGTCATGTATCGCACATTTCACAATAGGTCGTTCGTGTGATTCTTCACTTCTTAAGTCATCCTGATGTCAAACACACAACTCCTTTTGGGCCAAATTTCGCGCGCGCACACACACAAGGTCAGAAATTATCCAAACCACCGTAGCACCTAAACCGCATGTAAATGCAGCATCCAAACAATGTTGTTGACCTGATACTCTTCCACTTAAATTGCACTCTTGCATCTAAACCCCAATGTAAACGCAGCATCCAGACGACTGTATACAAGACCACACGGCTTGACACGGGTACTAGTATGTGAGGATCCCAAGCAACCGCGCCCGGGCGCAGCCTCCACAAACATCTCATGCACCACGACCGTCACCAGCGTCTCCGACTCCTCGCCGGCCCCGTCCAGCTCCAGCGCTGTTTGGAGGTCCGCGTCGTAGCGGGCCATGACCTCCTTGGAGCCCAGGAACCTCGAGCCGACCGCCAAACGGGCGCTCAGGTCGAGACTCCTGTGGTAGGGGGGGAGTTGCAGGGAGTTCTAGATGTATAAATGCATGGCATGATTCACTGTATGATGCTGGTAGCACCCAGATGTACAGTAAAACCCGGTTACAACAACAAGTCTTACTACAACTACTTCTACTTCTACGACTACTACTACGACGACAACCACCACCACCACGATAACAACAACAAGGTACAAACAAAAACTGCAGCCCCGTTACAACATATCTGCTTCCTTGGTCTCTACAAGGGGGTGGAAACAAAAACTGCAGCCCCGTCGTTGTTTTTTAACCCCCCCCGAAAACAACCAGCCAACAAGTACTCTCACCAGTAGCGGTAGTGTTTGTACTAGTGCTAGTGCAAACAAACAAGTACTACTGGAAGCAGTAGTAGTAGTAGTAGCAGCAGTAGTAGTCGTAGTCGTAGTCGTAGTAGGAGGCGTAGTAGTAGTAGTAGTCGTCGTCGTCGTCGTCGTCGTCGTGGTGGCGGTGGTAGTAGTAACCGGTCAGCAAAGCCTCTGTAGAAACATCCTAGTAACTAAAACTGAAGCCCCGTTGTTGTTTTGCCAATCCCCCCTCAAAAGGTGTTGTTGTCTCTACCCCCCCCTCCTAGAAACAAAGACTGCAGCCCCGGCGTTGTTTTTTGACCCCCCCTCCAGAACAACACCTCAAAAACACTAAACATGAACCAGCCCAGACTTCAGTGAAACAAGTGCAACAAGCCCGGGCCCAAGACCAACATTCGCTCAAACCTTCAACCGTATCCCTAACCGTGCCCCCTTGAAGTTCCAAAGTTACAACATGTGACAATTATGTTGGGCGGCTGCTTTTGTTTCTACCAACAACAGCAACAACAACAACTACTACTACTACTACGACGACTACGACTACCACTGCCACTACTACGACAACAACAACAACAACCAACTACTACTACCACTACTACTACTCCTACTCCTACTCCTACTGCTACTGCTGCTACGACCACCACCACCACCACCACCCCTACTGCTACTGCTGCTGCTGCTGCTACTACTGCTAACTGCTACCCCTGCCGGTATGAATGAATGCACACTAGCTCCCGTCCCATAGGTTCTGGGCTGAACCGGAGGCCTGCCTTCGAAGTTTATCATGTTTATCTAATGTGCCGGGGTTCAATGACATCTTACAGGCGATGATGAACAAAATCTAAAAGAAAAAGGAACAGGAAAGCTTTCCTAGGTGACTTTCGGTTTGCATGGTTTGCAAAGGTTCCCAGGACCCCACGAATTCTGGCAAACCATTCCCTTACTAAACTTGTCCCTGCAAGGGCCTTTGTAAAATAGGAATTCAAGACCGTGATCTTCCAAAAATAGGAGAAGGCAGCCAAAATCCGGTGTTCCAACAATGCCACCCTGCAACCCTACCCCACGGAAATGTCAACCCCGAAACCACGCCCCTGCTCCCAGAAATCCGCCGCTCTTTCCGCCGAGTTTGGGCCGCGCGGCAGGCGCTGCAGTCCAGCAGGGACCTCCAGATGCTCCTGCAGTTGTTGTCGCAACGAGGCCAAGGTGCTGCTCTCCGCCAGTCCTCGGACGAGAGCTCCGACCGGGACGGACCAGAAGGGGTTTGGAAGGATTTGAAGGGGAGGCCACAAACCATGGAAGTGGAGTTCACCTGTTGGCAGAAATTTAAAATGGTCATCCAAGGGGACATGTTCCCCTTCCAGGATTTTTGCAGGGAGTCTACAATTATATGCATGAACCATGATGAACTGATCCCTTCTATGAAGTGCAGGGGGGCATATGCACAGGGGAAATCTCTTGTCTGAAAGCCTGATTTGAGGTGACTTGGGGCGAATCTCGAGGTGAGTTTGCACTGGTGGCATTGGCTCTGGAAGTCGGGATCTTATTCATGAACTGGAGGATGAAATCTAACTCTAATATACCTAGACCTTCATGTCGGGGTACCCAATGGAGATCCACAAGTCGTGTAGGGTATTCCATTGGAGACCCCTTTCAAGGTGCAGGTACATATACTCTAATCAAAATCGCGCTTCAATGACTCCCTCCCTGGCAGTACTGGCCGAACGGATGTCCAAACAATGCACACGGTGGCAAACGTCCAAAGCTGTCACTGGAAAAGAAAAGGAAACTGCCGAAGGGCAGTTGAAACATGTTAAAAAGGATTAATATGGATTACATTATAAATCTTGTATATATAATTAGGGATATGTGCAAAAGCCACCCACAGTCATGCGAACATCCTTCGCCAGCCCAACTCACTTCCAGCACACGTCATCACCTCACGCAAGACTCTTAGCTCCACCTCCTCTCCACTCGCCAGCACGGCCCGCACCAACACCATGCGTTCGGCCGCGCTCTCCGGCTCTGGCTCCGGCCGTGGGCCATCCAGATCGCTAGGCTCAGGTGGCCCAGCCAGGACAAGGTCCATACTGAAGAAATAGACTTAAAAAACATCCGGAGGGTTGGACTCATGGAGAGGTTTCATAAAAAAGGCATACCTGACAAAGAAAGCCTGAAGCTAGGATGGCATAGACATACCGACAAACAAAGCCTGAAGCATCTTGGCGCTTCATAGGAAAAACACCTGGAGTTGCAGGGCAATTGAAGGATTTAGGGTCTAGAATGCCGCCCCCTTTGTTGCGATGGATGTGATATTGGCCCATAGTGCAGTGGAGAAGAATTCGGACTGTAAGTACGGGTGTGGTCTCCCGGTCGTGCTTTGGTTTTCTACACGCCCGCCCAAGCTGAAACAGCTGCATCCGAAACCACCGGGGACTCCTGTTGTCTGGAATCGATTCTTCACTCCAGTTCTAGCCTTGCGCAAGCGCCAGACATCGACAGGCTCGTCTACCGGAGGAAAATGGAGCCAGTTTTCTCTGCGCATTCACCTAGGGTCTCTTTGGGTCTCTGTTTCACCCGTGCTCATCTTGTCATCCATTCCGGGCTAGCCAAGGAGGCGCATGTGGTCCTCTCAAGCCGAAACATACCCCCCCCGCAGACTATCATGGACCCTTGGATCAGCAGTGGTTCTGGGAGCGATGTGTATACCAACATATATCCCAACCCTCCCAAAGCGACCGAGGTGCATGGAAGCCCACATGCTCGGGGCCACCGAGGCGGGTGAGGTGTCCCAGCAAGGCTGCCAGCTCTGGAGGACCGAGCTTCGTGGCGATGATGTAGACACCATCCTCAGCTATGATGATGATCCTCATCATGAAGATGAAGATGAAGAACATGATGAAAATGATGAAGATGAAGATGAAAATGAAGATGAAGATAAAATGATCATGATGATGATGATGATGATGATGACGATGATGACGATGATGAAGCTGATGATGGTGATGATGATGAATGGGTCAAAATCTGCAGCCCTGGCGCACCGGTAGGTATCCTGGTGCCATGACCTGCTGGAGGCAAAACAGCATCCACCGCTTATGGAAACCCAAAAACATGAGCCACAGCTACAGGGCATGGTGGACAGAAAGAAGGGGCAAGCTTGGGGTCAAAGGTCTCGGGCACCATCCTGCCACCACGCCCAAAAGTCGATTACTGCCTCACTCTCCTGCTGTATGACCCTATTACACCTGCGCCCACACGATCTGGCCAAAGCTCCGAGGGCACCAAGGCTTGCTGCACCAACTCCAACAAATGTGGCAACATGTGCGGAGCCTCTTCTTGAAGCCAATCCCAAATCCCAGCCTCTGAATCGACCCGGCGAAGCACCCGAGAGTGTCTTCACTCGCATGACGCGTGTCGCACGCGCCGAGAAAAAGGGTGTGGCGATCAGGTGTGGTGCTCTGGATTAGGATCTGTCGAAGAAATCATCCACCACAGTGCTCACCACCACCCCTGAGAATGAGGCACGGGTTATAAAAATGACCCTGCAGGGGTTTTGAGCCCTTACTGATCTGCCAAGTGGCGAAATATGGAGAAATGGTGTGTGCAGGGAAATCTAGCAAGGCCAGCGCCCTGGTGGGCATGGGTTATTGAAAACTCCGGCCTCGTCAGCCCAGCCTGAAGCCACGGTCATTGGAAAAAGCGGGGGCTCCGGCGCTCTACGTCGAGGCTTCGGACTGACCAACCCCCTACCGACGACCGACCCCCAACCACATCACCACTGTCACCACCAGCAGGTACGAACCACTTCTTTCACAGCGAATCCGCCTGGCGCCAGTCACCCAGCTCACCCCGACGACCAATGTTTCTACCCCACCCGGGGCCAGGGGCACCCTGCCACCCACCGCGCCAGTCAGCGCCTTATCCAACACGGCGCAAAAGCGGCCCTTCGGCGGTGGGGCGCCCTGAGTTAGGAAGTCACGGACCTGGAAGCTGAAGCCTCGCAGCGGCGAGGCAAACACGGTCCGGTCACGGGTCCGACCCAAGCAGCGATAGCGGTGTAGGCTAGACACCAACCATTTGGAGTGTAAAATCTCTTCATATTTGGATATATTTTGTGTGTGTGTGGGGATTTTTGTTAAAAGTAGTTTGGTTAATCAAGAGTCTACAGTAGGTGGTGTTGTTGATGTAGGCCAGTGGGCAGTCAGACGTGGGCGACTGCCGCAGTATGCTGAATAATGAATGTATTAGTATACATGCATGTATATTACAATAATAATTTACAATATATGTATATAGCTGGCATCAGCTCGCCTCAGCCTCAGCTGGGTTTGATCATTTGATCTTTCACCTGAACTCATCAAACCCTGAAAATCTAACAAATTCAATCAAACGGATGGAAGATGATGGAGGCTGCTTCCGCCAAACGGACCTGTGAAAACAAAAAATTGCCCCCACCTAAACAATTGGAGCCCAGTGTCAAGTCCATGAACAAAAGAAAAGCACTGAGCTGGGGGAAACAGAGTTTTTGCTTAGCTCCTTGGCAACCAAAATCGGGAAGTTCTGCCCCATTCGTTGATTGAAGAATCCATCACGCCATTCGTTTCAAAGCATGGCATGCCCCGCTCGCCCCGTACCGCGGCGCGCCTGGCCACTGCTCGGCCGGGTAGGTGTCGCGCATCCGGGCAATGACCTGCCGGCAGAGATGGGTCGAAGGGGCAGGGCCTGGGGCAGGGTGCCGCACCTGACCCATGAAGGGTTGACGTTGGCATCCCTTACACCTTGGACCTTCAAAGGGGTGCTCAGATCCCTAAGTAGTGTAGTCATGGGTAGTCAATTGGAGACCCCTTTGAAGGTGCTAGTCCCCCCCGGACTTGACCTCCCAGAGCTGCCAGAGCTGCCGCAGCTAGCCATTGATCACCAGCTGCGAGTCTTGTGTGTAGCCAGTCGTTCAGTCTGAAGACAAAGTGGAACGAGATCTATATTATGAACGCTAACTCCTCAGACGTGCAAGAGCCAACAATTTTGGGCAGATCGCTGTGCTGGGATCGAATCTCTCCTTTTCTTGGGGCCTCCCATCCCACATGCACTGCCTCCGGCGCAATGTCGATGTGCTCTGAGGAGGGAAAGCCTGGAATGTGTCACATCTTGAGCATCTGCGACTTGCAATGCAGCATCAAAACCCCAAGCAATCCCAAGCACCAGTCCTTCTAGGATGGTTTTCGGGGTGCTCACAACATGCAGTTGCAATCCACCTGCCAACTTGCCCTTCACAGAGAAACCAAACCTAGCAATGTCCAAAGCCACCCAGTCACATCCACATGTGCGTTGAACATGCAATCCGCACTCTCCAAGTACACATCTGACAGATCTAGACAGCCCGGCTGCCGGAGGTACAAACCCCAAATATGTCGTCCTATGGTTCCTATTTTCCGCTTCATTGGCTCTGCCAGGCATCTACCTTTGACATGCTTTGACAACTGCAAACCACCCTGGAAGGGAGTAGTGGAGATTCAACGACCACCTAGTAAAAAACAAGAAACACCCATAGGACTTCTAGATTCTAGTTTAGCTGGAGATCTGTGAACTGGGTCTGAGTCTTCCCCGGCAACGAGAAATGTAGAATTAGGAGCAGGGACTATCCTCAAGCGTTCTTCGTAATTGTTAAACTCACAGGCTCCAGTTACACTACCGCCTATATATATTACTACATATTATGACCAAAGATTCTTGGTCAGTGGCTCTCTCTTATTGCTCCCGCATCCATGTGGCTGCATGAGAAAACTCGACAACTACCCCATGAGATCATCCTCCTCAACAGAAACATCGATCACATTGGACATGGTCAAAACACCATTGCAACAACTGCCACCTCATCTCCCCCACCTCCGAACCCTCCTGCCACCTCGACTCATACCTCTTCATACCTACCTCCTGCCCACCACTCTGCGCGGCACCCGTGCGGGTTCCCCCGCCTGCCGCGTGCAAGTGCTCCGGCACGGGCGCATCGCCGCAGCCCACGTGGAGCACCGGACCCAGCGTGGGATCGGCGTAGGGACGCACCAAGTCTTGCACGAACTCAGCACTCGCTTGGTACCTGAGGTCAGCAGGCCCAGGCCCGCCCTGGGGCGGCGGACGTCTCACTGAAGAACATGGGAAGGCTCCCAGTCAAGGGACTTACTTCTGGAAGCACATTTCTGGGATCCGTTGATAGGATTTTGGGGGGAGGGGCAGTTTTTCCGGTTCCGATTTTTGGTGTCAATCAACATGAGTGGGTCGCCGACCGCGAGAAAAACGCCCACGCAGCAGGCGTAAATGGTCGAGCTGCCAATCCGTGTAGTTGCGGGAGTTGCCCCACTCCCACTCCTGGCGTTTTGCTGCACTTCTTTTGAGTTCCAGAGTGACAAAAAGGCACCAAGGCACCAAATGACAGAGAGTGCAGGGAGAGTAAATGGTTTACAGGGTTTGCACGACGAGAACTGGTTTGGATGGGCTCTTTTCAGCTCTTGAGCTCTCGGAGTTTGGGCAAAATATGGCAAACTCTAAGGGTGGAATCAGTCAAAGAAGGCAGTATGTCATTCGGATTGATGTTCTTTTTTGGGGGGGGGGCTGGCATCTATAACAGAACGTCTTTTGAACGCATTTTGGTTGAGCACTGCATGGCGCTGTAGGCATCTAGACGTGCTTCAGGTCTTAAGGTGTCCCAGAACGACCATGTGCATGGTGGGAATCCCTAAGCGTTGGCCCGTTGACTCCATGTCAGCAGGCTCAATGTGCTTGGGTGATGTAGGGTGTCAAAATGCGTCAAGTACATGGGTAGAGCTGAAGCACTGTGCAAATCCAGCAGATGTGCCAAATGGAGCAGTGTCTCCACATGACAGCGGTTAGCCTTGATATGGCACCTTGATATGGCAAAGCTGCACACCTGCAAACACTGACATACATAGACACCGACACAGAAAAATCACATAAATATATAGAGCTCTCCAGATGTTCGTCATGATATGGTGTTCAACTTGAGGGGCCATTTTCCACGCGTCCTTTCCCGCCCCCGCGGTTCTCTGCGGCTCAGACTCCATTCCCGTAGGCGGATTGATTTGCCGGCCAGATCCACCATGAAGCTCTGCCAAGCGCCAATGCCAGAAGTCCTTCGAGCAGTGAGGGAAGAGTGTTTCATAGGATCTGACTGCATCTCTGCAGCACAGTCACATTGGTGGTCCCACTGTAGGATGGCTATCTTAGCCTATTCAACCAAAACTCAAAACACTCCATGTTTTGACCTACCTTGGGGATCTAGGGAAATATCAATGCAAACATTGCTTGGAATTGAGCATACCCTACTGGGCATGGAACATGGACCTTCGATCTGGACAAGCTCTTCGTGTCTGGGTTTATGACCATCTTCGTGCGTCAAACACACATAGGCCGTGGCTTGCCCCCTTCCCAGAAGGCTTTAGAAGACACCGATGTTTTTGGGGGGAAGTGTAAAATGTTAACTTCAACTGGACATGTGCCGCCCTCCACCATCCCAGGGCCAATGGACTACGGGATCTTGATTGGACACCTCCATCCATGGTCCTCCCACCAGCTGGGCTGGCACTGCTGGCATCCCTCACGCCAGTCCGGCGGTTTCGCGGGTGGAAGCAGACGCCTCGGATCCACTCCGGGCGCCCTGCACCTGCAGGTTCCGCATCCCATCCACCTCCTCACAGGCCAAAACCCCACGGCAGTCAGTATAATAAGATCTATATAATAGGACCTAACAATACAATTAGACTGGAGGGCGTGATTGAATCATATTGAATCATCATGGAATGATCCATATTATGGGTATGATTAAAGAAGGGAGACCTCCCCGTTCGACCTCCTCCAAGAAGGAACATAGACCCGTCTACCCATTAGTTGGGAGGCACCCCCATTAAAGCACAGAACCATATTGCAACCATATTGCCATATATCCCAAACACTCCATGTCCGTCATATTTATAAATATGCCTATATACATTGACCCCTCAAATCACCACCCTGGGGTGTAGGTAAATATGCTATATTATATGCCTACATTGACCCCTCTGGCACCACCCCAGTGTAGGTAAATATGCTCTACATGGGAGTGTCGGGCTATTGTATCCCTCTAGCGGCTCCCTGGACCTCAAGCGACCCCCTGGACTCCACCAGATGCGCCAGATGCGCCATCTGCGATGCGCCGAGCACTCCGTTTGGGGTATACAGTATATGCCACTATCAGTTTCCGAGTCAAAGGCCTCACGCCATCGGAGTTGGTCATTGAAAACCGCTAACTCCAGGTGAAAGGTCCAGGTCAGACCCCCGGGTCAGACTGGACTTGTAGGGTCTTTTTTCCGTGGATGTTGATGGTTAGGTTGCAGACCTTTTCCCTAAAACACCTTGTGGTTCACCTGTTCACCGCCTCGATGTCACACCCAGACGGTCTGGATGTCCAAGCCGTTCGTGCCCTTCGGAGAAAAACAGCCGTTCGGTCTGGGAGTGCCGGACGTCCAAGCAAAGTGGAGGGTGGAGAGAGCGCTCACAAGGCACAGCAGCGCCAGAACAAGGAACTCCCAACGCCTCCGAAGAAATGGTACCAGGATTGATTTGGGGATGGGTCACAACTTGAAGCCCTCATCCACCATGTAGCGAAGGACCCGGAAGAGGTATAGGGTATAGGTCAACAAAGGTAACAAAGGCATGCTGGTTTTGACCCTGTAGCCATTTTGCACGGAAAATGGGTCCAGATTTGGAATTATCATGAAGTATCCCAGGTCTTCTCTTTCCACTACTTGAGCAGGATTATTTTCCGGGGAGGCCCACATGTGATCCTGAATCCATTACGGCCATATCCTGCAAAACGTGGACAGGTTGAACATCATCTGTTCGATGGTTTTTGAATGTTTGTGAGGGCTGAGTGAACTCTTTGCGAAGAATATTAAAGAATCAAAAACTGTGAAAACATGACCAGGCAAGACGTGGATGCTAGTTCTTCTCTTCGACCAAAGCCCCAACATCTCATAACATCCGCAAGAGCTCAGTCCCAAACACTCCAAATCCCCACCAGTTCAATCTTGTTCAATCAAATCTACAGCCGGACCTTCTCGTTGACCTTTTTAGGGTCCCGAAGTGGCCCAGTTTTAGGGGGGCCTAAGTGACCGCAAACCAGGGACAAGCAGGGGATCAGAGGGGGATACTGGGAAGATCCAGGCAGTAGGTCTCAAAAAGTGTCAATGGAATCATCGGGCTTTTCAGGGGATGAAGCCGGCCGAATCGAACGAACAAGCTCGGTTCGGGTGGTTGACCGGGCGCACGGAGCCGAACCGGCCCATCTTTGGCCCAGGCGGGCTTGGCTGCAAGTGGTCGGCTGCCCAGCGAGGTACTAAGGCATCGAACACCCTGGAGCCAAAGCCATGTAGGTCGTCGTGCAGTAAGAGGCTCTTCTGGCTGGCGCCCAACGGACGACAAGTCGCAATTCCTCCTGTCCGGTGGTCTCCCAAACATCATCAAACATCTGAAACTGCCATGGAGTATTGTGGAGTTTCTGAACCCACCAAGCACCAGCCAGTTCCATCCTTGTGGACAGCCTGAAGGATCAAAATGCGGACAGCCCGCCCACCGACTCGGCTTGTTGCCATCGGCTGCACGGAACATCCTGGAAGATGCCAGCATCGAAAGGACTCCATCCTAACATTCAAAACTCTTCCGATTTCGCCCACCGACTCATTCAGCAGGCTGCATCGGACTCACTGAAATCGCTGGATTCAGAGGCTTGAGCTTGAGGGTACCTCTTCACCGGGCTGTGGTAAGTTTCGCCTGGCGAGGCGCAACTCAGTGAACAAACGCAGGAATCTTCAAGTCTTCAATACGCCTGGGCCTAACACACACCCGTGCGGGAAAAAAATGTGTCCTGAAAGCCACTGAAAACCTGAGAATAATCCTATGAAAAATTTCCAATGTTCCATCTTGCAAGCATGTCATAGCAGCCACACGTAGTGATTCCGTGTTACTTTCTCTCTTTTTACTTGAACCACTTTGTTACTTGCTTTCAGCCAAGTATTGGATGATCAGACCATGCAAGCACACAACAAAAACGTCCAAACCGATCCAACACGTATGGCCCAAGGAGGGCTTCAAGCCAACTGGTTGACACACGATCGGTTGCACGGCTCTGTCTCCGAGCCGTGGCAGCTACCCGCTACCCGGACCCTCCGAGTTGCATGGGAAGTTACATCATGTGACCCCCTCCAACCATGGAAGTGGACTTTGGCCTCGTGGAAGATGGTTTTTCCTCTACAAGCCCGGTGGTGTTGCACTTCCATGATTGTTTCGGGGCGGGTACACACCTGGACGTCATGGTATGATCCGAAGGGTCTCAACAGAAAGGATTTTCGTCATGGAGTCGGTGCATCCGCACGGAGGGCCTGAAATCACGATCCACTCATTATGACTTATATAATTCCACCCATCAGGTGCAAAACAATGATATTCCATCTATGGCACCTCTCTCTCTATATATTTATAAACATTCCACAGTTCGGATGCAGTGAATAAAGATTGATAAAGCATTGAAGTGGTCTTTTGACGCAAGAGAACACATGGAAGATCATAGTTCAAGTGGGTCATGGCACGGGGTCCACCCTGGGCCAGACCACTGAGAATGAACAGATTCCTCTGAAAGGGATGTCAACCTTCCATGGTTTGTCAACCTTCCATGGTTTTGACCCACTGCCACATCTGAAATGCCCCTGGACAGCCCCGCCATGTGTGTGCTGGTCAATGCCACTGCGCTCGTGTTCCTCAGGGATCCTCAACTTCATCACCAGCCGCAGCACCACCACGATGAGCGCCGTGCCAAGGGCGGAGAAGGCCACACCAGCCGCAGCACCAGCAATCTGCTTCCCCAAGAGTTCCTCATCGGATCAATGACCATCCATGTTCTACTGGGAGGTACCAGCGTGGCACTACGTCTTTGTTGAACAACCATGGAAACCCGCTTGGAAGAGGATCTTCATCTCAGCAGGGTGGTCTGTCAGTTTTGATCGGAGGCGGAGGCGGCGGCGTTCGCTGGAGCGGCGGCGGCGTCCAGCGGAACGGTTTGGAGCTTTCTCCTTCGTGGGCGTCGTCCGCTCAAACATGTATTGCCCCCTCTCACGTGTTGAATCCAGCTTTTTTGGAGGGTGACTCGGGATCTGTGAAAACCAGGGTGCAATTAATCAGTATGATTCTTGTTGGTGGCATTTCTCCTGACCTTGCGGCTTGTTCAATCAGGATAGTTTGTCACGGCTCTTGCTGGCGTGTTCTTAAGTCGGCGGACGTTCCGCTGAAATCGAAACCAGCAAAAAGTTACTCAGGGAATCTGGAACTGCGGGGCCAGCTTTGAGGGAATCCCACAGAATAAACCACCATCACGCATCCAACCTGTCCCCCCATTTAGAAGCGCTGTTTGACTTGCCCACAACATGTCAAAAGTGCGACTCCACTGAATAGGAATGGACCATTAAATATACATTGTAGCCAGTGAAGCCGGAAACCCTATTTGGGTCAGGAATCATATGTCAGGAGACCCAAAGAGGTTCAAACCCTCAATCACAGGGTCCAAACCAGGCCCAAGACACAAAGCTTCCTGTGTAGATCAACCCGCCATCCAGCGCGAAGATGCCCGTCAAGATGGCACCGCCGATGCCCCCCATGCCATGCAAGCCAAAGGCGTCCAAGGTGTCGTCCACCAA
>CAXAMN010003570.1:353933-370731 GCA_963970005.1 Durusdinium trenchii | reverse complement strand
AAATTTGTAAAACTTATCATGTGGGGTTATCCGGTCTTTTTATTTTTCCCCGGAGGGCCGCCCTGTTTTTTACACCTGGGCGGTAAAAAACTGATTAACATTTTTTTGAAATTTATTGTCCTTGCTGGGGCGCGAGCAGGTGCCCCTCAGCAAAACAACGCGTGCGAACCGGCTTAGCAATCTTTCTTCCTTTTTTTGTCCTGGTTGTGAAGTGCAATGCAATCATGTATGTATATAAAAGTGGAATTTGCGAAAATTTGATTGATACACTGGGCACAGCAGGGCAAAACCTTTCTAAGGAACCCAAGATTTGTTTCTGTATGTTTTTTAAGTTGCCATGATACCTGCAATGGGGACAGTGGGTTTTGTTTCAACACTTGCATATGGTTTCCAATGTCAGTCTGTTAGTGTTCAACTGAAATTTGATATTACAAACAACCCGTTTCATGTTTTGGTGATCAATTTGATGAATTACCCTGACATGTTTGTTTCGGGGCGTTTGAGGCTCAAGGCGTTGTGTGACAGTCCAGAATGCCTGCGCCAGCACATATGCCACCAATAACATGCTGCGCAGAAGCATCTCCAGTCCGACCTCAAAAGATCCAAGCAGTTTTCTCAGTTTCAGTTCATGGCCAGATTTGTAAGATAGTTTTCCTTCGTCTGACATTGTGCTGTCAACCTTTTTAAGGTTTTGCAATTCGTTCAGATGGTTGGATTGAAATGTGTTTAGCAAACCTGCGAACTCCTTCTGCAGGTGACCAAAACTGCGATCGTCGAAGAGAAAAGCATGAAGGGAGTTCCAGCTTCAAACCGAGACGGCTCTGGGTTTCCTCAATTTAAGATGTCCTTGTCTGCGCTGCACTGGCAGCAAGATTCTTGGTTGGAGAGAAGTGGTAGGTCCTTCTGTGGATTGAACTCCCAGTCTGTTGACTTTTCTCAGCAGAGGAGCAAGCTCTGGCTACCATTGTGGCCTTGATTGATGAAGTGGACTCTTTGAATATACCAGACAAGATCATACCCAAAGAGGCCCCAATTGCAGCTTGTTGCACAAAGTAGTGAAGCTGCATTTTCAAGTCGGTGCATAATTTGGAGTGTGCAATGTGTATATAAGTGTGAATAATTTTGAATAGCAGTGCCACGGAAACTGTGTTGAAGAAGAGGCAAGCGTACACTTCAATCCAGTTCGAATCTAATCGGGATTCTAGGAACCTAGCAACGTAGAAAGGAGCTGCTTGAGTGAACTTGAGTGGTGATGCAGTTCCTAAATGAGACATGTGCCGCGAAAGCAAGGATTTCAAGCAGGAGGTTTCCCATTTACGTGAAGACTGGGAACAGCCTTTAGAATGTGTGCCTATTCCTCCTGCTGAAAAGTGGGATGAAAAGCCTGTCCCTCGTCTTGCAATGGGGCCGAAATGAGAAACCTTTGTTTCCTGACAATTTGGACGCAGGCTTCTGTGCAAGATCTTTGGCTGCATCTGAGGTGAAGTCTTCTGGCACATACTCAAGGTACCAGGCGCTCATGCAGCAAGACTCAGGAGAAGTTCGTCCACTGTGGTATGCCAAGACACGAAGATGTAGTTGGCGGTGTGCAGCCATTCTTGCAGAATCAGTTACACTTAAAAAACTGGTGCTTGTCAGGAGAAGTCAAACCGCGAGTTCCAACAATCCAGGTTGATGGTTTGACAGTCTGGACTAGGTGGCAGCTAGACAGAAGCTTGAGTTGCGTTCCGAGGGTAAGATGGCAGTACCCGGATCAATGCAGCATCTAAGGTGGTGTGTTCGCATCACCTCCCATCGATACTTTGACTATGTGATTGGCGTTCTTATTTTGATTAACTCACTTCTGGTGGGAATTGAAGTGGAGCTCAGCGTGAAGAAGCCCCCACAAGTGCTGGAATGGATGCAGCCTGTTGACACGGCTTTCATTGTCGTGTATTGTATTGAGATCTTTATGCGTCTTTTCGGGAATGGCTGGAGAGTATGCTTTGCGGATGGATGGTTTCTGTTGGATTTTGTCCTCGTGGTTGTGGGTGTCATCTCAGCCTTTGTTCTAGAGCTCACGGAGCTCCTTGTTGGAAACCAGGAAACAGTTTACAAAACAAGTGCAAGAACTTCACACGTTGTTTTGCATGTTTTACTATCAATATCGAGGTGGAAAGTACCTACAGTGCACACTTAGTAACTTCAGTATTTTGGTCTTGTAGCCAAAGTCCGTGAAGCTGATAATCCACTACTGTCATGACTCTGGATTTGCTAAGGGTTGGTGGGGGTGATCTCGGCCTTCTAGAATCAGTCTTGGTGATCAGAGCAATGCGTTTGCTGCGGCTAATCAGAGCCTTGCGCATGCTAAAATATTTCAGCTGCTTGGTTCTGGGATTGGCAGACTCTTCATGACTGTTCCAATGTCAAAGTTTGACTTGCTGATGTTGTGGGTCTTGTTCCAAGGAACTGTTTGGCGGCTCGTGTATGGCCTGCTAACATCGCACAATGCAATGTTCTCAACACTGGCCTTGATTGTATTGACACTCTATATTTTTGCCTGCCTCGGTGTCGAATCATGGTGGCGCTCATATTACTTTGTCATTTCCTGGTTTGTCCTTGTTTTGCCCTACGACTAGCATTCAGAAAGCAGTGGTGTAGCAGCTAAGGAGCTCATAAGCAAGGATCCAGACTTTCAAATTGAGGGGGATGAGACATTCGATATTGTGAACACACATTTCGCTTCCGTACCTGGCACAATGCTGACTCTCATGCAATTTGTGACTGTGGACTCAGCACTTGCCTTACAAATTGACGGCATCGTTCCATGAAGTGTGGCATATGGTTGGATAGGTTAATGCAGTGCAACTCAGGTCGCCATAATCTATGGTCCGCTGGTGCGCAAGAACGGTAAATACTATTTGGCAATATATTTCTGCGTCTGCCTCTCAGACATCGCTGCAGGATGTATTTCGATGGAGATCATTCGACTTGGCAAAACTGGAGCAGACTCTGGCAGGATCTGGCGCCTCCGGTGCTTTCTTCAGTTCCATAAATCAGTAGCTTACTAAGCAGCTGAAGTCTGAAATCCAAGCCAGAACCTCCGAGAAGCTGCTCCCTGGACGAAGTCACTAGCCGCAATTCGACCAACCAGCTAATGACAAGCTCAAATTTGCCTCAACTGCCAGGTGGTCCTCCCCAACGTCTCTCTCAGGATTGGACACACAGACACACAACACCAGAAGAATCCAGAGCGACGGCAGCCAACGTAACATCAACCTGCTGGTTGTTGTTCAGTGGCTGCCGAGGCTTGCTTGTGCAACAGTAAGGAAATCTCAAGAGGCTGTCCAGCGGCATATTGGAGAAGGATTGCATCTGCAAATCGCGTTGACCCGCCCACCAGCTTGAACCGGTCCCTGGACACAGTACAATCACCATGTGGACAGTGCTTGGTGTGTGAGAACATTTTTGCATTCATAGACATCCTAGTGCGTGTTGCAGGATAGGCACTGTTGACCGGACCCTTGATAGCATGGAGCCCGAGCACCTTTGCAGGGTAGACGCAGCCTGGAAACGTGGAGACTATTCTTTTTTGCTCCCTGCCGCAATTGCTTGTCTGCCTGTCTTGCTCTCTGTCTGTCCTTTTGTTTTGTTGCATTTTTTTTGCAATCGATTGCAGCAGTATTCTTGTCCTGTACTAGCTTTTGTTCGCTTGTCCTACACAGGCTCTTCTGTTCTTGTTTCATCTGTTTTGTTTTGCTTGCACTTGGAGGAATGCAGCCTCAGCATTGCCAAACCTTGCAGAAGTATACTTTGAAGCCTCACATTGCTCCAAGTTCCTCTCCCAAAAACTTTCCCCCACAGCACCATGGAGAATTTGTCCTTGCATTAGGAGTTTATCTCCAAGAATCAAGCCCCTCACTGCAAAGTCCCACAGTACGATTCCATGACATAGCTAGCTCCAACCCTCGCACAGCTCAGTCCGCCACTACTGACAGTTCTAGACCATGCCTTCTTTTGGCACTCATTTCTTCACTGGCATCCTCCTGTGCAGGGACCGCAGCTGTGGGGCTGAGAAAGAATGTTGTTCAGCGTTTCCATTTCTGGAAAGTACTGTGCCTCTTGCAAACCGTTTGAGAAGTAGGCTGTTGCTGAACTGGATGCAAAACCATCGTTTTGAATGCCACTGCTCGGATGTGAGGCGATTATTTTGATAGTTTCCATTGCCTTGATGAACCTAGTAACGGCCGTGCCTTGTCTGCAACAGTTGAAGGAACAATTTGACATGAATGTGCGGAAGTGGTTTCCCAGTCATTTTGATCACGAGGTGTTGGTTGAAGGTGCATTGGAGAATGCCCAAAATGACAAGGAAGCTGACAAAGTCGACCTTCAAGAGAAGCTGAAGCGAGCAGATCCTCAGCAGATAAATTCATAGAGGATTGTCCGAGTCTCGCTAATGAAGACACTCGCTTCTTGTTAGTATATAGTAGTAAGGCCAGGAGCTGCTAGTAGCGTCCTTGCTCCTAGTAGCGATGCCCTTTGTTCCTAGTAGCTTCTTTTTGCCCTACTTGTGAGTCAAGCAGGTTCCAAAGATCCGGCAAGTCTTCCATGCAATGGATGCCAATGGAGACGGCAATGTTTCCTTGGAGGACACTCAAAAGAACAAGCATTTGTTGACAGTTTAAAGACTTTGCATGTGTTGTCTAATATTGGCTTGACCCACAAGAGTGTGCAGGAGATCGAGGCTGTCCCCATGGACGTGCTGCCAAAAGAGCTGTTTGAGAAGAGTGGAATCAGCAGCATGAAGGTGAGGGAGGATCTGTTTCTGACACTGGGGACACAGAATTCTCATCAAACTACGTAAGCTTCAAGCGAGCGGGGCCTCCTCATGAGATTCGCCGCCTGCGTCGATGTGTCAAACATTTTGTTGCTGTCGAGCAAAGTTGTGGACTTGTACATCAACCTAATACAGTTGGGGTTCCTCGCTCTAAAGACATGCTGAGTGTAGCGACCATTTGTTTGTGTTTAAGTCAAGTCAGGTGTGGTTTACTCTCTGTGAAAGAGCTCTGACTATCAAAGTGTCAGAATGTCGAGGAGATTTTTGCAATCCTTGATGTTGATGGTGGAGGTGAACTATCGCAAGATGAGTTTGTTTGGGACCCTAAGCAGCTGCACTACCTTCAGCTCCATATCATATCGTGATGCTCACATTGTACTTCAGGTCGATGGCCTTTTGGACATTTTCTTCCGAGATGTACCACTTGAGATCCTTGGCCATTTGTAGTGTTGGACATTCCACCTAACTAGAAGGCTTTTATAAGAGCACTTGTAATAATTCAAGAGATGCCCACGACAGCAATGGTTTCACTGCGGAAATGATCTTGAAGGACAGTGCAAACTTTGAAGCTTCTCCGGCTGATGGAGCATCGGTTGAACACTTTGAAAGAGATCATCGTGATGTTTCAAAATTTCCAGGTTGGGAATTCTTTCTGTCCATCATGTGAATACGTACTGATCATTATTCCTTCAACTTTAGACTTGACTTCTTGTACCTTCAACCAATGGAAAGAAACAACATTTGCAGACTGCAATGCTCCCACCTTTCCTCAAGTTCACTTCTTCACTTCAGAGAGCCATTGCGAGAGACATATAGAGAGCGAGAGCGAGAGCGAGAGAGGAGAAGAGGAGAGGAGAGGAGAGGAGAGGAGAGGAGAGGAGAAGAGAGGAGAGGAGAAGAGAAGAGAAGAGAAAAGAAAAGGAAAGAGAAGAGACTGGTTCGACATGTTGACACCAGACATTGGCTCAGGCACGAACTTTGATTTGCAACGCTGCCTGTCTAGGGCAAAAAGCACACCTAAGACCCTGTTGAAGTGTAACTTAATAAGGCAATGCACCAACCATACAATTTGTTTCGCCAAGGTGTGCATATTTTCTGTCTCTCCCTCCCTCCCTCCCTTCCTCCCTCCCTCCTTTCTGCTACCTTAAGAATCGCCGTTTTCTTCCAAGATTCTTCAACAATTCAAGCGTTGCCTGTTGCCCTTCAGTTTCTTTCAGCAATTTGCTCAATCCAATCGTGTGGACACGGCCTTTCAATTCACATCTTCTCACCTTGTCGGGCCCAAAACAGTTACTGTATATATATATATATATAGGCTTTCTTTTGCCACAATTTGGGTCCAGCCTTGCCAGGTTCTATTGCCGTGCCCGTCATTTCTTGACTATATAATATAACTACGCTACTATTATGCCTGCCCTTACAGCACAATATTCATCCACGTTCCCGAACATGCGGCTTCACGAAACTCCAACGTATTGTGGTGGGCAACCTATTGTTTCTGCCAAATTGTGAGACTTTTCCTCAACATCCAGAAGCAGGAGCCGTTGAAGCCGTTGTCCCCCCTGAGCCTACTTTCAAGTGAAATACAATTGAAATGCTCTCTTGCTTGGTCTTCAGTCTGGACCTAGCACCAGCTTGGCTTGTCTCCTCCCCACGTTCTCCCACTCACACTGCTCCCATTCCTCTATTTGCCCATTCGGCTATATATTATTCCCATCGTGCCCGGTGGAACAAGGCACACTTCTTTCAAGCAACATGATGCCATGCCTTGAAGCCTGTTGAAGCCCTTCACGCTGTCTCCATTCTCTGTAGTTCTTGTGGGGTTGACCTGAGCCAACGTGAGTCATGGCGTGTGCAGGGCCCACAAGCTCAACACATCACATCGCCTCAGCCGGTTCAGGCGCACTTAGGACCTGAAAGGGGTGACCACCCGATTTGGACCAAAAGCAAGAGAACCTACACGACAGCCGGACTCTATCTTCGGATTTTGTTGTGGGGACTTATTGCTGATGCACAGTGAAACAGATTGCCAGCAATTCCATGTTTCCGTTGATTTTGAAGGCAGACCAGAGCTTGCAGAACCCATCTGAGACATTCCGCATGCTGCTTTCTTGAGTGCCTTGACAAGCAAAAAATACCACCACAAGCCTGTTACAATTTGCGATTCTTCAGCCGTTGCATTGAAAGCTGAGGTGCGTGAGGACAAGAACCGAGGTAAAAAAATGAGTCAATGAGTGGCGGAGCCACATAGTTGGGATTAAGTGCCCTCTAGATACATAGGCCGAGCCAACAACTTGGTTTGCAAACGCGGGCTGTCTCACATGAAAAACTTGCTGCATCCCCAGGTGCATAGGCAAGGGGCACCAACTCGCGTGATTGTTAAGCTTGCAGTAGCAGGTTTCTGATTGCTAGGTGTTCAGAGTTTGGACGGTAATTACTTTAACATATGACCGTTCGCCAGAGGTTCGATCTCTTTGAATTGGTGCTTTTTCCCATCCTGGACTCCGGCGGCAAGACGTGTTCTTTGCGGGGAATTGAACTTCCGACAGGCTTTGGGTTTCTTGTCCAAAGGACTGAAGAAACAGCCGGTATGGAAGGCATCATGTACCAGCTTTGAGCTTTGGTCCTTTGCTGGGCAGCACAAAAGAAGCGATAGACTGGATTAGTCTTGGACGTGCATTTTTGAATTGATGAGCAAGCGAACTTGGCTAGTATGATGCTTGCAGACAATTTTGAAGTCCTGAGTCAGGGTCTGAGCCCAAGCCACACCTTGGCCATCCAACTTCACTGAAGTCCACTGGTTTGTCTTGCGTTTACCCAAGACTGATGCGATGACTTTCACTGGGCGCTTGAAGCTATGCAGTGCATTGCAGTGCTGATTCAATCCAACTCGCACATGTGGTGGATTAGGCGAGTTGGACCAGTTTGAGTGTAAAAAAGACCGGAAAGTCCAGTGCACATGGTTCTGTTGATTTCAAAACTCAACGATTTCTCGACGATATTGGGCTCCAGGGATCTTCAAAAGCAGAAGGCAAAAGCAATGAAGAGACATGCGCCAAGCTAGTACTTGATTGTGCCATTTGGGCTGATGGCTTCTGATTTCTGTTCACAAGGAACAGAATCCCAACATCAAATTCACAACATAAAGAGTTGTGAGGGCCAAGCTGAGCGTCGGAGATGTTGAGGCGACTCTCAATTGTGTGCGAAGCTTAGTCGACTTTATTCAGGGTTCCAGGATGTTCCAGGCTTCGATCCATTTTGTGAATGAAACTGGGGTTGCAAAAAAAGCTGGCGGCATGTTCACAGAGCTGGCTTGGGAACTCTGCAACAGATTTTTTGCTGTGTGCTGCATCAGCCAGCCAAAATCAGATTTGACGGGAGGTGGAAGTTATGGCGGGGTTCAACATAATTAGGACTTGAGGTCCATCAAGCCAACCAAGCATAATGCCTCGGCTTGAATCCAAGAACCAGCCTAGCACTTGGATGTCAAACATGGCTTCCCAAGTGGGCAGACAACAGGTTCGGCGTTAGCCAGGCAACAGAAGCTGCAAACCTGAAAGGAAAGAAGAAAGGAAAACACGAAGGGAAAGTACACAGAGAAAAGAAGAGTGCCTACCCACCCCTGGAGCTTGTTTTCTATATCATAAGCTTGCCAACGGCTATCTGTGGGAACGACAAGGTTCAGAGCTGGAAAGGCCTTCAACCTGGCCATGTGCTTGTGGGAAATGCTTGGAATAGAAGCTGGGCCTATGCCGGTGCAATTTGCTTTGTACTTTTCTACGTCTCACGGTCTCTTGGCCGTCCGACCGTATGTGAATTCTGGATTCAAACAAGCATGTCTTCGGCAGCGTACCCTTGCCGCCTTTGGGTATATAATTTGTGGGTTTCTTCAAGGATGAATTTTTGTCGATGTGGCTTCTGGCAAATGTTGTTTTTAGGAGCAGATAGAGCGGGGGACGGCCATGTTAAGAACCATGAAGAAGAAAATTCTGAACACAAAGACAAGAATAATTCAACAGAAGAGGGAAAATAAGCAATAAGCTGCAGAGCACCGGGAACCGGGTAGACCGCAACGGCGGCAAGACGCATCCCTGCATGGTCTGACACTGAGGCACTCCTTCGTTTAGGATGCAGAACACTGAAGGTTCGCCCCAGCAGAATGATAGTTTTTGTAACGAATCCCTGCGCACAAATTGTACCCGACAAACGTTGTTTCATGCTGCAGGTTCCCGCGCTTGAAGCACATGTGAAAGAGCATGTTGCCTAAAGAGGATGGCTGGTTCGCAGGCTCTATATCTTTGTTATACTGTATATAATTATACATGGGGCGGCTGATGATGGTCAGAGCTTATCTACCCAACAGTGAAAAAGAGTATTCTGTGTTTTGGTTGCTTGTTCCTTGCCAAGGGAGACCAGGATGTTTATATATATATATATATGCATTCTGTTCTGAAACTGCAATCAGAACACGTCTGCTCGTTTCCTCCCTACTTTGCATAATTGACCACTCTGACCGGACATTGTCTTTCCAATCCAATAACGTCACTTTGGTTGTGCCTAGTCTGAACCAAGGCTGGTATGCAGTGTCTTGGTCCAGGCTTTGGGAAGTGGTGTCAAACAGCCTTGTCTTTTTGTATTCGGTGGGTCTTTTGCCAATCCAGGGAGCCTGGGACCAGTCCAAGTGCGACTGTTGCGATGAATATACATTGCAAAGCCCTCGGCGAGTGCTGTTGGAACGTCACTGTTCCTCGTCACTGTTTGCCTGCAATGCATCAGGCGGGCGTACGCAGGCGAGCTGAACCGCCACTGTTTTCCAGCTGCACTCTTGCGGGAGAAAGAGGACACTCTTCCTGTTTGACCTTTCTTTTAGGCCAAGATAAGTTCAACTGACCTGCAAGGACGTCATTATAGGAGAGGCGTTTGATGGAAGTCCGTTTGTTCCGCAAGAGGCTTTGCCAAGTCCTCAAGGGGTTCCCTTGTGCCAAGTCTTCGCAAGATGAGGGATACAATTGGCATCACTTAGGCAGATCCTTTGTGTGTCTGGCCAAGATTTGAGTTGATTTCAGACAGCTTGTGCCGGTGCCCTTCACTCTGCAAGTTTAAGGCAAGTGCATTGTGCAGAAGCAGTGTCCTTCGTATCTCTGGCATGTGGATTGTATTCTGTTGTGCTAAGCAGCATAATTTGTAGTCATTATCAATCATGTTTGCTGTTTGACAGTGCCAACCAAAACGATACTTTCAGCGCAAAGTAGCGGTCATGTACCACGCCAAGTTAACAGTTGATGAGCTGCCCTTGATACCTCCATGAGTCCACCCAACAATCAGTGCAAAGTTTGTCTTTAGATAGCGACAGCTATGGTGTTCCTTCAAATAAGAATGAGCTTGCTGTGCGCTTTCGAGACAGGGTGCCAGGGCTAGTGCTGGTGCTGGGTGCCGGTGTTGGGTGGCGGTGCTGTGAGCTGGCTGTGCGCGTGGTGGAGACAGGGTGCTGGAAGGTTCTTTCTTCCAGTACAAGAAGAGGTTCCTGTGTGTGTTGTGGAGCTGGTGCCACTGCAGGGTGCTGTCCAGACATATTTTTTGCATATCTGGGGCGTATGCTGGTGTAAAATTTTTTAAAGCCCATGGTGTCTGTTACTATAGAATGGAAATCAGCTCCATGTAGGTACATATCAGGGTACCAGCGGGTACCATGCATTTAGAGAGTGAATTGTTGACTTTCTCGCCTGTACGTGGATTTTTGCAGTTTATACAAGTGTCTGATTGAGCATGCCTTCCTACATGAATATTTCAACTCTTGCAATTTGCAAACTTGCCAGGGTACTGGGCCCGGGTCCGTGGATGCTCAGAAAGCAGCAAGTGGAAGTGGCTCAATGGCATTCAGTTCAATTTTAATGGGGTTAAATTCTGGTCAAGCAGCGGCTGGAGCATCGCTGCAGGCGATATGGATTTGCCTGGGCAGCGGCGAAGGTGGGAGCTTGAAAATCTGCACATTTTTTCCCTTTGTTTCTAATATCGATGGCCTCCAACCTACTAGCGATGGCCTCCACCCTAGTAGTGATGGCCTCCTCACTTCAAAAAGTCAAGTCCCACTCTGCTTGTCCAACAAGGTTCGATGCATGCGACTTTCCCAGGCCGGGTTCTATTTTGCAGTCTTGCGACTTTAGTTACTTTGCAGCGACAATGCAGGCCCCACCCCGTCAAATTGTAGTGGGGCTTCAAAGTCCGCCACACCAAAGCCACATGAATTGAATGAGGAGCAAGATCCAATCCAGCAGTACCAGGCACGTTTTTGCTTCAAGTTCAAGCAAACCGATATACATTATTGGACGTCCAGTACTGTTTCAGTTGCTTGCATCCGAAGCCTGTTCTATTGTAGTTTGTTGATGCATATTGCAATTTGACAACGTTGATCTGTTGATTGCGGCGATGGTTTGGTGTAAACTTTTTCTGCAGGTCCTGATGCAGGCAACATTTAGCTGCGAAAGGTCACAGGAGCGACCACGATCAACAACAAGCGAAGTGCAGATTCTGGGTATCTTTTACATTATTTGTCCTTTTGCTCCTACCTTTTCTCTTCATTCCTTGTTCCACGCTTCCAAGTGCATTCTTTTCAAAGCAGGCCATGGACTCTGGAAGTCTTGAAGCTACGTCAGCAGCAATCAAAGAGGTGGGTCTTTTTTAACAATTGTTCTTGCGTTGCATTGGTCCTGGACCCATGAGTGCACACGAAGGGTTTTGCCCTGAAAAGACTGCAAGAAACCAGATCGGCCAATTGAGATGTCCCCAATGTTTGGCTCAGCTTTTGTGTTTGTAGCTCTGGTTCCTGAAACCCAGACTATACAGACACACAGTTGTTGCATCCATGCGAAACAAACAAACAGACAGACAAAGACAGACAGACAGACCGGCCGACCGACCGACCAACCAGCACTGAAGAATCAGAACCTTAACCGCTATTGATGGAAGCATGGAGCAGCCTTTGAATGACAGCATGGATATAGAAGAAACTCTAAGTCTAGCTTCCAAAGCGTTTTTTGAGCACTTGGATATGAGCAACTGGGTTCATTGCTCAGAGTGGCAAGTGACAACATGGCACCTGGAAAAGTCCTTGGCGTGACAAGTTTATGTATGACCAAGAGTACTTTCTGAGAGGCTGTTTTGCAGATGTTTGCCCAAGGTTGATGGACATGCTGAGGAACAATTGAAGATGCTTTGCATGATTTATTGCATGAAGCAATCCTGAAACGTGTGAAATTGCATTTGTTTGTTGATTGCCACCTGTATATGACATCTCGTGACAGTGCTCAAGGCGAAGCTCCAAAGTCTTGAGAGAACTGGCCAAGATACTGGAGAACATTGTCGGCAAAGATAGTCGAGTGTCAGTGAGTCGTTGCTTTTGCTTTAAGTCTAAAAGGGGTGTTGCTCTAGATGTCGTACTTGCATTTCGTTGCAACGTTTCTGCCCTTTCTCGGGCCGCGATATAGGCATCGCCTGCGTAGCCGCTAATTGGGGGTTTTTGGCTAGCTCGAGTTTGCTGAGTTGTGATTGTTGTACACGGCGTCCGTGCGACTTTGCCTTCATTTGTTCATAAAGCCTTTCTTTTGGCTTAAATTTTCCATCAAGACGGTCACCTTGCTGCAATCGTTCTGGCCCTGTAAGTTCTTCAAATTGAGACTTGCTAGCAAACACACCTACGGAGACGTCACGGACTCCTCTCGAGCATCCTCGTGGTGTGAAATATGATTCCATTTCGTTGATTTCGTTGTCATCAAAATGGGCTAGACGCACGACGGCCAGAGAATATGCGGATCGGCTTTCAGCGGGCAAAACCGCTATGAGGAGAGATGGACAAGCACCGCAAAAGGCGTGGATTGACTCTCGACAGGCCAGGACTGCCAGGACTTAGGATCCAAGTCTTGCGCAAAGGAAATTGGCCACGCAGGCTGAAATTTGCACAGCTGTGACCATTCTGATCTATGCAATTTTCATTGGCTTTGAGCTAGAGATGCTTGGTAGCAAAGCCATCCTGGAGTGGTCACCATCCCGAGCAATGGCCAGCATAGCAAAACGGATTTTGCGAGGATTGAGACCAATCATCCACATGCAGCACCGGAGCTTTCCATTGACTCTTGGCAAGTGCAAAGAAGCATAACATGCAGCAATTGGGTTGAGAACGAAGAACACCCAGGCTGTCGTATGTATAAGTCAAGTCATACTTGTGTTGAAAACGAGGTGTTGCCAAAAAGGCTGTCACCCGGTGTATCAAGGCCTTTCTGATTTGCCATGCCAGCGGCCCAGTGTCACGACTGTCGTTGTGAAGACGCCAGTACATTGTTTCTGAGGTCATTTTCAATATTGTTTTTGTCGTGGAGTTGGTGTTGAGACTTCGATCCGTTGGGATAAGGCTCGTCAGCAAAGCATTTGGCCGCTTCATCGAAAGATACAGTAGAAACATCCACCTTTCCTGTAATATGCTCTTGCGGTGACAAGCGATTGATCGGTGTCAGCAAGGCCTATCATAAAAGCCGTCAACCTCGATTGCATAACAGCAGTTGATAGACACAGCCCCAACCTCCATAGGCAGAGTCAGACTTTGCCTGTAGGTACTGTTCTCCTTTCAATCCAGTAGGTTTCTTTGCTCCTTGGATATTGAGAAGAGCTTTTGATCACCGAGTGCCAAGTGCATTTCACTTGCTCTGATAATTGGTAATGTATTTCAGCCCTACTCGGAAGATTGAGGACACCTTGATCATCCTTATTGGCACTGGTGAGACGGTCTTCTCCGTGTCTCTGGCCATCATGTCGGAAACAGAAGGTAGTGTGCCTCGGCCAAATTCAAAAGTACAAGAAGCTACTCGGAACACAGGGCATCGCTACTAGGAGCAAGGACGCTTCTAGTAGCTCCTGGCCTTACTACTAGTAGCAGGAAGCTACTCGGAACACAGGGCATCACTACTAGGAGCAAGGACACTTCTAGTAGCTCCTGACCTTACTAATAGTAACAGGAAGCTACTCGGAACCCAGGGCATCGCTACAAGGAGCAAGGACGCTTCTAGTAGCTCCTGGCCTTACTACTAGTAACAGGAAGCTACTCGGAACACAGGGCATCGGTACTAGGAGCAAGGATGCTACTAGTAGCTCCTGGCCTTACTACTAGTAACAGGACGCTACTAGGAACAAAGGGAATCGCTACTTAAAGGACGCTTCTAGTAGCTCCTGGCCTTACTACTAGCAACAGGAAGCTACTAGGAACAAAGGGCATCGCTACTAGGAGCAAGGACGCTTCTAGTAGCTCCTGGCCTGACTACTAGTAGCAGGAAGCTACTAGGAACAAAGGGCATCGCTACTAGGAGCAAGGATACTACTAGTAGCTCTTGGCCTTACTACTAGTAACAAGAAGCCATTAGGAACACAGGGCATCGCTACTAGGAGCAAGGACGCTACTAGTAGCTCCTGGACGTTCTACTGGTAACAAGAAGCTACTAGGAACAAAGGGCATCGCTACTAGGAGCAAGGACGCTACTAGTAGCTCCTGGCCATACTACTGTAACAAGAAGCTACTAGGAACAAAGGGCATCACTTCTAGGAGCAAGGACGCTACTAGTAGCTCCTGGCCTTACTACTAGTAAGAGAAAGCTACTAGGTAACAAAGGGCATCGCTACCAGGAGCAAGGATGCTACTAGTAGCTCCTGGTCTTACTACTAGTAACAAGAAGCTACTTGGAACAAAGGGCATCGCTACTAGGAGCAACGACGGAGCTCCTGGCCTTACTACTAGTAACAAGAAGCTATTAGAATCGTGAAGCTTGTGGTGGCATCGCGCCTCCACCCCAGGGGGATGGTTCTTCAGTGCTTGCCATTGCTGGTGTCATGCGTATTCTCCGATTGCTTCGTCTTGCTAGGCGAGGAAAGCTTAGTTCTTGACCCTCACAAGCATTTGCAACGTGTATTGTTGTTTGAGATGGACTGCGTCAATGCAGTTTCAAAGGCGTCGGAGACAGCACTAGGTGCGGTATGGATTGATCACTTCTTCGGATGCAGAGCCAGTTTCAGCAACAACAATCCGGCCACAATCCCTGCACCATATAGTTATACATACAGGCCCCTACAGGCTGGCGAATCCGATCATACTTGTACCCGAATATTCGCCGAATAGATCCAACAAAGTAGGATGATGTGAGACTGTATATGTTGGGATATGTTAAGTGTGCAATGTGCAAACTGTGAGTTCTGCAAATTATACACAAAGGCGACTGTCTGAAGGCTGGCTGTTGCACCTGGCATGACTTCGCAACTCAAGTATACTATTTTTTTCTGGCCGTGCATGAGACACGGACCACCAATTGTTAGAACCACCTTGTTTCCTGCAAGGCTCCTGCGAGGCTTCTTGGTTTGCCATGAGTTGCGCTTGCTTGTCACAGGCGAGATCGCGTCTTGTTGCTGTTTTTTGTTGCATGGACTAGCATCAATCAGCAACTTTTGTGATGTGCCCACAGAATTCAGGCATGATGCTGGCGCTCCCAACTGTCGTGTGGGCTGGCGTCCTGTTTGCAATTGTCGTGTATTTGGGAACGATGCATCTCGGCAGAACCTTGTGTGCCGCTGAACATTTTCATGCCCGCCCGCTCGGCCTTTGTTGTGCACTTATTCTTGATTCTAGTGCTCAAAGGGCTCACGCCATTATGTATATATGTACTGTATATACACATGTTTTTGTGTTTCTCTTGTATGCTCCCGTTTCTGAGTGGTGCCCGTTGGCGCCGCTTCGACAATTCTGCCACAAATGACTGCAAGACATCAGCCACTTGAACGTGCCTGGTGTGGTGACCCTGCTCTTCATTGGATTCCTCCCCAGAATGCAACCACTGCCTGCTCCCTGGTCAGGTTGTGGTACATATATACCTAAGCAGAAGGCAGTTGTCACAACACACTTGAAGCTAGCAAGCAGCGTAGCATTGGTTGTCTGAGTCTATGTACAGATCATAGAGGGCTCAAAGTTTTGTTTCAACCAGAAGTGCTAAGAGCACTGAGTACTTGATGCATTTGTTTTGGCAGCATTGTGCATTCTAGGGTAGGCGGTGTGAAATTTGTGGGCCAAGTTCCAGTACAATGAGGTAACTTACCAGGTCAGGTTATAGCTTCGCAGCCTTCCACAGCCGCCTTTCACGAGCCGCAAGAAGTTCCACTGGTGGAAAAAGGAATGCTTCAAGTCACCGGGTGTTTCTGCGTAATTGAATCGCCCGGGCTGACTTTCATTGGCAAGACCTGATAACTTGGGATACGCGTTTATGTCATGAATCATGAGAGATCAATCCACCGAAACAGGTTCCAAACTTCCGCCAACCAACACAGCACCGCCAACTGGACCACCAACTGGTAGGATTTTGGGCCGAGACAGCTGCAGATGTATAAGACCTCAGGGATGGAGTGTGGCAAGAACCAAGCCAAACGAGCAAGCTCAGAGTTTTCAGGCGTGTTGGAAGAAAAGTTGTTTTGGCTGTTCTTTTTCCCCAATAGCCATGCTATGGGGTCTTGCAAAACTAATAGGCGGACGGGCGCCGTCGGGTCACCGTCAGAGCTGGTGGGCGGATGGTGTCCCGGTCATGTTTTGATGGCGTCCGGGTCATGTGATGCTGGTGTCCCGGTGTCCCGATCATGTTTTGATTGTGACCCAATCATGTTGTGATGGTGTCCCGGTCCTCTTTTGATGGTGTCCCGGTCATGTTTTGATGGTGTCCCGGTGATGTTGTGATGGTGTCCCGGTCATGTTTTGAAGGTGTCCCGGTCATGTTGTGATGGTGTCCCGGTCATGTTGTGATGGTGTCCCGGGCATGTTTTGATGGTGTCCCGGTCGTGTTGTGACGGTGTCCCGGTCATGTTTTGATGGTGTCCCGATCATGTGATGGTGGCGCGGTCATGTTGTGATGGTGTCCCGATCATGTTTTGATTGTGTCCCAGTCATGTTGTGATGGTGTCCCGGTC
>CAXAMN010003570.1:231841-353923 GCA_963970005.1 Durusdinium trenchii | reverse complement strand
GTCATGTTGTGATGGTGTCCCGGTCATGTTTTGATGGTGTCCCGGTCGTGTTGTGACGGTGTCCCGGTCATGTTTTGATGGTGTCCCGGTCCTGTTGTGATGGTGTCCTGGTGATGTTTTGGCGGTGTGCCGGTTATGTTTTGATGGTGTCCAGGTCATGTGACGGTGTCCCGGTCATATTGTGATGGTGTCCTGGTCATCTTTTGATGGTTTTCCCGTCATGTCATGTTGGTGTCCCGGTCACCTTGTGATTGTGTCCCGGTCATGTTGTGATTGTGTCCCAGTCATGTTGTGACGGTGTCCCAGTCATGTTGTGATGGTGTCTCGCTTATGTTGTGACGGTGTCCCGGTCATGTTTTGATGGTGTCCCGGTCATGTTGTCATGGTGTCCTCGTCATGTTTTGGCGGTGTGCCGGTTATGTTTTGATGGTGTCCGGGTCATGTGACGGTGTCCCGGTCATGTTTTGATAGTGTCCCGGTCATGTTGTGATGGTGTCCCCGTCATGTCATGCTGGTGTCCCGGTCACCTTGTGATGGTGTCCCGGTTATGTTTTGATGGTGATTTTGTGATGGTGTCCTGGTTATGTGATGATGGTGTCCAAGGAAGAGATGGTCGATGTGTTGAAAACAGCAGCTGTTTCCAGATTTTTCTTTTTGTCCCGGTTTGTATCTTGCTATTGGGGTCTTCGGCTGGGCTAATTCTTCTCCTCTTCTCCCTCCCAGTTGCGATCTTTTATCGATCTTTTATTTGCTTTGGTGTCCTCCTCAAGAGCACACAAGTCACTGACTTTTACGTCATGACGAAGATGTGCCGTTTGTTTTGTGAATCATTCGATCATTCCTTTAGTGAAATTGGCCGGAGGCGTTTTGAGTACAGTAGAACGTGCCCTTCTGAGGTTTAGCGTCATTTTGCTGGGGAACATGGAGGAGTTGCATCAATATTTTGGCACTTTTGGCTTGGCGCTCTGGAGTCATTTTGTCATTGTGACGATGGAGACCTGGCCAGACGTAGCTGATGCAGTGCTGGAAGTGGCAAGTCCACTTTGGGGAGTTTACTTCGTGGTGTCCTGGCTGAGTTTACAAGCACAGGGGGTTTTGCTCCAGTGTTTTTCAATGCGTGTAGGAAGGCCTTCAGACATGAATGCCAAAGCACCACATGCTTAACTTGCCATCCGATGGTAAGGTCTTTATTTGTGTGTCGAGCATGTCGCTTATGAATTTGGTCACTGGCGTCATTGCTGAGAAGCATCGTGGTTGAGCAGTGGTTGAGAATTTAGAGATTCAATTACATTGTTAGTCGGTGCCGAACATTGTTGAGTTTGGCTTGTGCTGGGGCTATGGGCTATGTACCACCATAACACTTGCACGCTCCACCTTTACTCCGTCTCACCTCCAAAAGAAGCATGCGCATCGAGCTTGGGTCAAATGGTACTTCTATTAGTGTGAAGACTGTATGCGGAAGAAGGATGCTTGAGTTGAGTTGCACGCAAGCAGAATCACCGTTTCAGGTCGGATCAGGCTCATAGACAATTGACGATGTTATCTACAAATATGGATAGACTATTCGTCGTGGGAGTTCTGATAGAAATACTCAGGCTGCTCACGACCAGGGAGGATCCTTTGCCTGAAGTGCAGATTGATGAGCTGGAGGTGATTGTTGCGTAAGTTTCTATAGTTCATTGCTCAAATGGCAGTGGTTCTAGATATTCGTGGTTTATGTATGCAGGCATTCCGGAAAGAAAAGTCAGCGTTGAAAGCCGACTTGAAGGAGCTCTTTCAAGAGGAAGAGATATGCGTGCGGCACCGAGACTAGAGGAGTGTTCGAGTCAATTTGAGTGGCGTGCACTGCACATGCAAGGCCGACCTCTTCTGTGGTTTGTTGGATTCGCCGAAACTGCGAGTCTGGCTCAACAAGCTGCAGGTGCAGATTCTGCATGTTCACTGATCTTAAACAGTTGAAGCAAGTTCACACATTCGATATGCATGCATACATGCATACATGCATACATGCATACATGCACCCGTAGCCATTTTGGCTCAAGCCATCTGAGATCAAGCTGGTTGCCCCCAAAGTCCAGCAAGTGCAGAAGGCCCCTTTCGCACATAGCCTGGAGAAGAACGACCAGCACGGCCCAAGGATTTTGACCTACAACACATTCTTTGCCCATAATCCTACATCCTGCTCTTCTTCACGCTCTTGAAGAGTTTGCAGGCACCTGGCAGCTCTCGCCTTGCTCCCTCAGGAGGGCTCTTTCCGGATCTACCACTCCAATCACCAAGGACCTTGGGGATTATATACCTATATATACCTCATCTACACAGTCACTTTGCCCGTGATCCCTACTTGTTTGCCATCTCCTTTGGCCTGAGCATGAACGGTGCAGTGACCATGCAGTGGGGACGAAACTACATGGTTTGCAAGCACAAGCAGCGTCAGAATTGGATATGGACAGACAAGTTACAGTTACGCCCTGGCACTTGATGCAGGAAGTGCGGAAGTTGGTGACCTGAACTGACCCAAGCATCAGGAAAGGGCAAGGGTCAAGGACAGGCTCCTCCCCATCTACCTCCCAATCCAGGGCGCAGCAGATCTCAGATGACTACAAGGCGGTGAACAACGCACCTGCGCCTCCTGACCTCCAGGAGACTCAAAGCAGCAGAAAGGTAGTCCTGGCTGGAGTGGGGCCGCCGAGCTGAAGCATGAGGGGAGAAGCCTCCCGGTGCGCAAGTGCGTGAGCTTGTTGAGAATGTAGCGTTCGTGAGCATTGAGGACCGGATCATCGTGAGTTATTTTTTTAGTAGGACACCATTGTGGGTTGTTTCACTTTGCCGGCGTCCTGGTGATGGTGGGAGACGGGGTCTCCTTCGAGCCCCAGGAGTGAGCAATGGTCGGAGTATAGGACAGGGTGATCTCCCTACGCTGACTACATCTCGCCGTGCATGACTGAGGGCGCGCGCCCGCGGTTGGAGTATAGTGTAAGGAGCATGAGAAGGCGAGATGGCGCTCATCCAGTATAAGGACAAGAAGGGGAAGTGGCGCTCCTCAAGAGCGCGAAGCTGTCACGGGCCTTCCCACCGACTATACTAGGCAATGTGTGGTGAGGGTGAGGAGTGAACAGAAAGCAGCAACCAACAACTTCAGAATTTTTTTTTGACGAGGAGTACCACGCTTGCAACGCGGCAGGGAATGTCATAAGTGACGTGGTGAAGGAAGGCGGCGCCTACTCCTACTTTGCCAAAAATCAGCCGTCAGCGACAGCGCAGATATACCCATCTGTTTCACACATGTTTGTAGTATGCGCAGGGAGGTGTTCTCGTCAAGAACCCCCTTTGCAGCGGCGAGCCACATCCTTGCACGCAGCTGCAGTGCTTCCCAATCTATGTCTCCAATCTAAGTGAATCAAGACATGAGGGGCGCGAGTAGGACAGCGACAGTAGTGCAAAGCGCTACCGGTAGTTTGGCTGAAGTGACAAGACAAGAAGTTTGCGTATGGTCGAGCGCTCTGTTTGCCAACTCACACAACATATGTGTATATATATATATACACACACACATATTCATTTAGGTGTTCCGGCGTCACCTCCGGTGCATGAAGGGAGGCTGGGCGGCCCATTCTCTTGGAGCTAAAGGAGCAGTCCGCAACCTGCGCGCGCGCACACGGCAAATACACATGAATAATGAACGTGTGGGGATATGGGCAGGGGGAGGTCCAACATCTTTGTACACTAGCATGTTAAACTAGACGACTCTTGGCCCCGGAGCGTGGAAACACGAGCGTGCCAGTTTTTAGGCGCGCTGTAAATCGTAGGAAGGTATATGAAGAACCCCACTGAAAGACTTCGTCGGATGTATAGTGAATGACATAGGTGTACCCGGCGCTCAGAGGAAATCAGTGGTTTTAATTTGGCCACGCGGTGTGCCAGTGTAGACGCGCAAAGAACACCCAGCCTTCCCCAATGGCGCAGGCTCCCGCGAACGCACTTTCCACCTAGGCCGCGCAAAACCCCATGGCGCGGCGACGCAGACGTAATCTGGCGACATGGTGTGCGACGGACTACAACATACATCAATGTAACATCAAGCGTCGTGGCGCCGCCAATCATCCCGCTCCCCTGCGAAACGCCGAATTTACACAAGCGTGTAACGTGCATTCATCCCCCAGTGGCACGGACACGCAAACGCACTGTCCACTGAGGCCGCGCAAAACCGCATTACAGACTTAATTTGGCCACACGGTGCACGACGGACAACAACGTAACACTAAACATCGTAGGCGCTGCCAAATCATTCCCCTCCCCAGCGACGCGCCCAGTGAAAACAAGCGTGTTTTCCTTCCCCACTAGCGCAGACGCGCGCGCGCGCGCTTTCCAGGTTGCCGGCGTAATTTGGCCACACGGTTGGCGACAGATTAGAGACTAGCGCGACAATGTGTAACGTTAAGCGTCATAGGCGCCGCCAATCACCCTGCTCCCCAGCAACATGCCGAATTTACGCAAGCGTGTTAGGCATGGACTCACGGAAACGCGCTTTCCACCGAGGCTGCGCAAAACTGCATGGCGCAGGGGCATTGCGGACTAGTTCCCAGAAGCACTTCCCGCTCTACACGACAGTTACACACTTTTGCACCCTCCACCTCCACCTCCGTTTTTGGCGATGGTTACACGCTTTGGCAACCTCCATCTTCGTTTTTGGCGACAGTTACACGCCCGGAACAGTTGCACATGTCGGCCACGCAGTTCGTATTTTGCCTTCATCTCCGCTGAGGGTTCACCACCCCGCTCACCGAAAATTTGCAGGTCGCGGCGCGTTTGAACACTCAACGCTCCACGGGCACGGTCTCCGCAGAGGGTTGCCTTTGGCCAAGCCAGAGTTCTCATTTGGCCTCGCATTTGAGCCCTCGACGCACACGATCTCCGCAAAGGGTCACGTTTCGCAAACCCTGCCCGGCCAGGCCCGAGATGTGTCACGCACGCGTGAACAAACATATGCTTTACTCTATGTCAACATATGTTTACTTTGGCATATGTGTTTGCTGAAACAAGACCCCAGCGAAAGTTATGCTTGCCTTTGCATATTACTCTCTTTACTTAGGCAAGGCGAAAGTTATCCAAGCAAGAACCCACCAGCAAAGCAGTTCACCATCACGGCCCCCAAGACAGGGTCCCAGCGCCAAAGCAATGCTAGCGTAACAGTAGTTCTACACAATCACACCTGCAAGCAGCAGATGTACTTGTACCATACCTATTGTAGCATACATACAACTGCAGATATGTAAGCTGCAAATGTATATCCACCTCCACACCAACCGTTCCAGCACCACACCTCCAAGCTACAGATGTACATATTGTAGCGTACCAACAAAGACAATTATATGATTCGCGCAAATTTTCATGCAAATGTGTTACTTCAACAAATTCTAGAGAAGAACCATTCGCAACGCTGCTGGGAAAAAATGTATATGATAGGATTTAGTGGCGTTCCAATGAACCCATGATCAGGAAAGCGCATGACTGGTTGCACGCGTGTCACACCGCTTGACCCCAGGCTCGAACCGAGAGCGCCAAAAGGGGCGCACTTGTTTTTATGGTAGCGGAGGCTGAAGTCTCTGGCAAGGTAGTAGAAGGGCCTCGATCATGGCTGGCGTCACTGACGCTGCGCAGGCCGTTCCGTCCACAGGTGACAACACGCCTACTGGAGCTGGAAATGGAGTGCCAGGACTGGTACAAGCATTGCGTCGGTTGATCGATGTTCAACGCAGCAGTGGGTTTACAAAGCACCTCAAGCCACCAACCACCTTCCAACCAGAGTCAAGAGCTGAAGAACTTTCTAAGTGGTTAGATTGGCGATTTCAGTTTGAGACGTTTGTTGGTGCAGTTGAGCCAGGCATGTTGACCCTCATGAAACAGGCCGAACGTGAAGAGGCTGCCATCAACAATTCAGGAGCCAATGTCAGGTCCCAATCTGAACGTTTGTACTCCCTGTTGACCGGATTGATGAAGCAGCGACCGTTGAGGCTGGTACGAGGGATTTCAGGCCAGAATGGGCTAGAGGCCTGGCGGGTGTTGACAAAAGACCTCCAACCAAAGACACGTCAACGTTCACTTGCATTGGTACAGGCATTGAGCAGGGTACAATTCGATCAGAGCAAGTCAGTTACAGAGCAGTTACCACAGTTCGAATTGATGGTCCGTGAATATGAACGAAGTGCCTCTGCAACATATCTAGATGATTTGAAGATTGCAGCAGTTGTCACAGCTCTTCCACCCAGTCTTCGTGTTCACATCCAGATGTCGCTGCAAGATGACACGACCTTGGAGGAACTCCGTCAAAAGATCGAGCTTTACGAGGAGGTCAGTCAGAGGTGGAGTGTAGAGCAGGGTGGACTACAGTTGATTGTCAAGCCATGGGGAGCTGATGAGCAGGACAAGACTGCAGGACCTTTGGACGTTGATGCAATCACCTATAAAGGAGGTACGAAAGGAGGAAAGAAAGGTGGCGGAAAGAAGGGTGAAAAAGGAAAGAACAGCAAAGGCAAAGGTTTCTGGTCAAAAGATGGTGGCAAGAAAGGCGGCAAGGGAGGCAAATCGAGTGGCAAGTCGACAGGAAAGAAAGGAAAAGGTCCTATAATGGTGCATGCCACAATTTTGGTAAGCAAGGTCACTATGCACGTGATTGCTGGGCACCAAACAGAGTTCAAGAGGTGGTTGAGAAGGCGGAGAATGCAGAGAAGACCACCTCGACTACGTACAGGACAGATGGAGGCCAAGGCGGAGGAGTGTCAACTGTTCCCTCAGCCCACACCGGGCCCCGTCCCGGTGTCAGGCGGGTACGGCTGGTCACACCCACGGGATTGGCCACAATGGAGATCTTCCACCTGACCGAGAACGATTCAGGCTATGAGGACATGGAGGTGGAAGAGATCGAGGATTGGCCAGTCAGGGCCATCAAAGTGATCGATTTGGATGAGCAGCCATCAGACGAAGAAGAATTCTATGACTGCCTCGAGATGCCAACCATGGATACGCAGTTGGAAGCCACCATCAACAAGACAGAGACCAAGGAGTTGGGAGCCCAATGCACGAAAGAGGATTTGCCTTTGCAGGTTTTCATGATCACGGATGCCGCAGGGCCCCAGTCCGTACTGATGACGTTAGATTCCGGAGCGGTCGCGCCAGAAGAATATTATCGCCTCGGCGTCCCCGGTGGACGAAAAGCCGCGCAAATGGTGGACGCTCAAGGAGAAACCATCAAGAGCAGTGGAATCCGGTGGCTACGTTTGCAAGCCCAGACCCGAAATGGAGAGGTCATCAAATTAATCGAGCAATTTGCTCTCGGTCAAGGAGTCACCCATCCTTTGCTAAGCTTTGGACGACTTCTTCGACAAGGATGGACATTGTCACGAGATGATGATGGCATGTTTTTGGATCACCCCCAACGAGGTCTTCAGATTCCAACACGTCTGGAGAGGAACTCACTTGTGATGGATGATGGATGTGAAAGTATGCGCTGTTCGAGCAGAAGGAGAAGAGCCAGTAGACGATGAAGATGAGCAGAAGAGGAGAGAGTCAATTGAGATGGAGGAGAACAAGAAGCAAGAGAGAGAAGTGAATGCCATGATGAAGGAAGATGCGCACAGTGCATGTCCTCAGCAGGAGGAGAATGAGAATGCTGAGGAGAAATCGGCTGATCGAGAGTTCGTGGACATGATGTTGGAGCTGTCCGAGGAGAACGAGAAGATTGTCACGGAGAGCCCAGTGAAAAAGAAACAGAAGATCGAAAAAGATGAGAGATCTCCAGGCTACACAACAGAAGAGTCAGGAGATGTAGAAGTAGAGGTGAAAGGCAGTAGCAGCGATGATGGAGCCGTGAGAGAAAGGCTTGGCCGTTGGGAGAATTGGCGGCTCAGGAACAAGGAGATCAAGGAGGAGCCTATGGACTTGTCGGACAGCCCAGTGATGGAGATGGCAATTCATGGGCAACAGAGAATCTTTCCTGCGCAGGCCAAGAAGGAGATGTTGTGGGGCTACATTTCCAGGGAGTTGGCCCTACTTGAACGAATTCCTGGATGGCGTGTCTTGCCAAATGGAGTGGTGGTGTATTCGAACCCACATGCCCGTTTCTTCCATGATGCAAGCGACAGCTTTGGTCCAGAATGGAGCTGCCAAATGATTTTGCTGAAAGTGAAAGATGGAGATGGGTTGTGGGAGCAGGTGGAAAATGTGGGCGACGCCAAATCTACACTGCCATTCAGAGAGATCCCACTTGGTCCAAGGCCAGCTTTGACATTTGTGTCACCAGGAGCCCTGTAGGACTACTTCGTACCGAACTCTGAGGTCCCTGTGAGCCAATATCCCTTGATTGGAGATGAGCCGGCGTCATGGCCAGAGGAAGAAGAAGGTGAAGGAGGAGAGATTCCAGTACTGGCAGCCGGAGGAGACGGCTCAAGACCTCAGGTGGCAGATGACGTTGAGTTTGTTTATCCAGATGCGCTAGATGTGGAGATCGACGATGTCAAGTACACGGAGGACAACAAGCTGAAGGAGCTGCAGAGTGCATGCCAGAAACTGGGACTGCCCACTTCAGGATCGAAGATGAGAGTTCTTCGGCGCCTACAACAGTACAAGTACAAGCAAGAAGAAAGAGTGGCCTTTGAAGTGGCCCAGAGGCTATACTCGGAAGCACGTCGAGAAGCAGTACCAGTTCCAACTCCAAAGCTTCCGCCAAGACATGAACAGGAGATGCATCAACTCACCCACATTCCTTATAAGGCATGGTGTCAGACTTGCATTGCAACTCGTGCAAAAGAAGATGCCAGAACCGAGGCAGATAGAAATCAAGTCAAAGACCGTGGGAGGAGCGTCATCAGTTTCGACTTTGGCTGCACGTACACCAGAGGCGCTGAGGAGGAGAAGCAACTGGGTACGGCGTTGTATGTTGCCGAGTCTGAGACAAAGGCCGTGGTGTGCATCCCAGTGGCAGCCAAGGGAAGTGTCTCGTTGAAACAGATCACCGAGGAGATCGCCAGGTTCAGCGTGCAAGTCGGTGGTGGACAGCCAATGATCTTTCAAGCTGACGGTGAGCGATCGACGCGGCAGATATTGAGAGCCATCCAAACATGCTCGTGCATCACTGGGTTTGAGCTCAGAGATCAGGACCACCAGCCGCGATCAACATCAGTCAAATGGACAGGCCGAGAGGACAGTCCAATCGGCGCGAAAGCTCGCAAACACCTTGAGAGCATTCGCTGAGGAGAAGGCTGGAGTCAAGCTGACTGGAGTGATGCGTGCGTATCCATGGTCCTTTCGGCATGCAGCTTGGTTGCTGACGAGATACAGGGTGATCAATGGTGCTACCTCCTACGAAATGATGACCGACAGCAAGTATGCTGGAAAGGTGGTGCTGTGGGGAGAAGTTGTCCTGTTCAAAGATGTGGCTTGACTAAAGCACATGGGAGAGCCAGTCTACAAGAAAGGAGTTTGGGTTGGAAAGAGTGCATGGAGCGACAGCCACATATGTTTGACAAGAGCAGGAGCTGTCGAAGCCAGGTCCATCCGAAGACTACCAGATCAATTCGAGATGCTGGTGGCATGCAAAGGACTTCCATGGCAGTACTCAGTGCAAGGCATCTTGATGGGGGCACGGTTTGAAGCAAGACAAAGGCTGGCAGCGCCTGAGGAAGATGCAGCAGGTGATGAGAAGGTTGCCTCATCTTCTGAACAAGTCGCTTTGGGACTTCATGGCCGTGGAGGTGGAGATCAAACCCCTGGGCTACCTCAGACAGCACGAACACCTGGAATGACACCAGCGCTATTCACACCGGGACTGAAGACACCAGTACCGAGGACTCCAATGCCAAAGGCTGTCAAGAAGCCTGAACGTGCTGGCGAGGTAGCAGATGAACAGGCGAGAACCACGTCTACATCGATGGCCAGTGGAGAATACAAGAGGCCAGCAAGACTGCCAATACCAAAAGTCATGCAAGGAGAACCAGCAAGGAACTTCATGACGGAGGACCCACAAGAGAGCCCAAAGAGACAGAGGATTGCAGAGCCCGATTCAAAGACACCTGAAATGCCATTCCTGAAGGGAAGCGTGAAGCGTGAGCTCTTTGCTATGCCGTGGGAGAAGGATGATGAAGTGGCAAGCCCCAAGAAGCAGATCAAGAGCATTCAGGAGATGTTTCCAGGAGGAGATGAACTGGAAGCTGAGAAGATCTTGCAAGAGGTTGTGAACGACATCAGTGAAGATGAGGAGAATGGAGAAGCAATCAAGGACAGACCTCCAGAGTTGTCTGATGAGGAATTGAAGGTGTTGGACACTGAGGCATGCAAGATCGAAGAAGAGCGTGTTGAGAAGATGGGAGTGCTCAGAAGATGAAAGAGAATGAGACAGAGGAGGAAGGCTCCTATGTCCTGACTTCAAAGATGTTGGTGACCTGGAAGCACCGAGATGAACAAGGAGGTTGGTTCAGGCGAGCTCGACTGGTAGGCCGCCAGTTCAAATGGTCAGTATTTACAGAAGACGCTTTTGCACCAACCTCAGCATCAGTGGTCGTCCGTATGCTGTTGCACCTTCAGATGATTACTGGGTATGCTTTACGCATTTTTGCTGATGGACCAGCCGGCAGATGAGAAAGCCATGATCATCACAGAGAATGGAAAGTATAGATTGAAGAAGAATCTGCCAGGCCAGTGGAATGCAGCTGCCCAAAAATTTTGCCAGGTGGCCAAAGAGTTTGGTTTGGAGCAGGATGCGATGCAGCCAACGATGATGAGGTCATCTACGAGAGTTGAAGGTGGGAACAAGCGAAAGCTCTACCTGACCATCCACGTCGATGATCTGCTGATTGTCGGAGTTGAAGATGAGGTTGAGCGATTCATCAAGTTCATGGAGAGCAAGTCTTGGAGGGTAGAGAAGACGGGGCCATTGTATGCAGGTCCATTCCACTACTTGAAGAGGAGCATGGAGATCGTGGACAAGGGCGTCACCATCAGGCCAGATCAAGAGCACATCAAGGAGTTGGCCAAGGTCACAAATGTGTTGAACAGGAATCCCAGATCGACACCAGGCGATGGTAACTTCACGAAGCTGAAGAAAGATGATGAGGCTATGCCTGCAGCACAGGTCACGTTGTACAGAAGTGCAGTGGGGAAACTCCTCATACATTGCACCAGACAGGCCGGACATACAATTTGTGGCCCAAGGGTTGGCTTCATTGATGCAGAGACCCACAAAGAAAGGATGGCAAGCTATGCAACATGTAAGTTCCTACCTTCTGGGAACTATGGACGAAGGTTTGCTGTTGGAGCGTGGGCAAAGGGGCAAGCGCGTGTTCAACACCAACGAGGACATCTATGAATGGAGTATGGATGACAGCAGTCATTTTCTGGAAGTGATGTGTGATGCAGACTATGCTGGTCAACGAGATACACGCCGTTCAGTGAGTTCAGTACAACTGTACTTGAATGGTTGCCTCATGGAAAGCAATGTACGTTGTCAGCGGTCCATCGCATTGTCCTCAGGAGAAAGTGAGTATGTTGCAATGGTGGGGGGCTGCAGTGAAGGTTTATTCCTCAAACACTGTTGGCAGTTTCTTACAGAAGAAGACGTTGATATGGTATGCCGCAGTGATTCATCAGCAGCCAGGTCCCTCGCTGGAAGAGTTGGCGTGGGGAGGACAAGACACATTGCAGCAGGACTCCTATGGCTCCAGCAGAAGGTTGGCGAAAAGGAGTTGAGGGTGACTGGAGTCCCAACTTCAGTCAACACAAGTGACATCGGGACGAAGATCCTCAGCAAGGCCAGGATGAAAGGTCTGAAATTATTGATCAAAATGATCGGTGGAGACGACCAGAAGATTGGCCGTGAAGAGTATGGTGAGATCAAAGAGAAGAGGACATGAAGAAGAACGTAGGAAAGGTGTCGAAAGCCTTGGGAGGAAATGCAAGAGTGGCCATGATCATCGCTATGGCTCTACTGCAGACAAGCCGAGGGCATGTGACAAGGGAGATCAGCGCAACAGATGGCAGCAACAACAGTGCAGGGACAGCAATCAATGCAGAGGACAATGATGAGCTGTGGTGGACGCGTGTGTTCTTTACAGTTGCAACATTGTCAGCTGTCGGAGCCTTGAGCTTGGCTCGGTGGGTATGGAATAAAGTACGACAGTTGATGCAGTGCAAACAGACAAAGGCAGGAGCAACCGCACAGCCATCAGAGATCGAGTGTGAGGCTGGTCCAGAGAAAGTTGAAATGCAATGGAAGATCATACAGCTTGAGGCGAGCTGTGAAGAGCAGCATGAACGGATGAAGGAGATCAAAGAAACAAAGAAGAGAGAGAGACATGTGGATGCAACAATGCCTGGAACACCAAGACAGGAATGTTGATCTGCGTGGTGAACGAGATGAGTTGAGGGAGAACTACATCCAAGTATTGAGAGAAAAAGAGCGATTGGAAGTGGATCCGAGCGAGAAGGACTTGGAGATCGAACGGTTGAAGGAAGATTTGAAGCAGGGCAAAGAGGCCATGACAATGTGGGAAGCAAGCAACAGTGAGCTGAAGCAGGAAGCCATTGCTGCATGTCAGGTGGCGCGAGACCAACTGGAACACACAAGTTTCATGCTGGAAAGACAGGAGTGGACGATGACAACGGCAGGACAGTGCTACCATCACCATTCCTGCAGCAATCTACAAGGGCGATCGACACGAGCTCTACGCCCATGTAGCCGGTGTGCGCAGCCAGCCATACGGGGGGTGATAGGATTTAGTGGCATTCCAATGAACCCATGATCAGGAAAGCACATGACTGGTTGCACACGTGTCACACCGGTTGAACTAGGCTCGAACCGAGAGCGCCAAAAGGGGCGCACTTGTTTTCAGTATATGTAAATCTAAACCCTTAGTTTTTGGAATTTCAATTTGCTTGGCTTCCGAGTTCTTCAATCATTTTGCAATTGTTTGTGAGGTGTCTGCAGAGCTGCCTTCGAATGAACTCTTCAGTCTCATCACATCCAACAATGAAGCTTTAACTCTGGATGGGGTGGTTGATGGCATCCTTTCTTTGAGGCAGGTTGCAAGCCAGATGTAGGGCCCCAACTTGTGTTTAACAACAAGTTCTCTACGCTGAGCTTTCGAAATCTTCAGATTTTATCACTTTAGGTGTTTTTATGCCTCCCATTGGCCACTGTGCAGTTGTATTCTAATCTCAGCAAACATGGCCGTGTTTCTGGTCGTAATTGTTTTGTTTTGTAGATTGAATTGGAGTGAGCCAGGGGATCCAGTGTGCGAGTTCATTCCCTCCTACTGCAGCAGGACTGTTGTTGCACCGCTAAAACAATCTTCAGTGTTTCTATGAATGAGCAGTGAGTGCCAGCTGCTAGGTGCAACTTGTTCAACTGAGTGGCCAGGACCTTCGACGCTATGGCCGTGAAGAGTTAGGGACTCTTGAGGTGGACGACGGAGTACTCATTGACAAGATGAACAATGAACATGTGCTTGAATGTGAGCGAGGAATACTTTTTGCAAATTATTCACCAGGAGCTACAGCATGATGTTCAACAGAAGACGCTGGAACAATTGCAATGCTTGCAGCAGAGCTTGGCAGAGGTTCAAATTCTTCACCACATTGCAAAGGGTTCCAAGTCTTGAAACTCGTTTTGTACAAGCTTGCATCGCTATTGGCACGCTCTAGGAGCTTGCGTGCATAAGTGCTCTTGTGGAGCACGATGCTACCGCTGAGGAAGGCAGACCAAAAAGGATCAAACGGGACTTCTAGCTTTTGGCATAGATGCATTTTTGACCAAGCAGGCGTGCCATGGGTTGAATGGGAAGCAGACATCAAGAGCTTGGAAGATGTAGCAACTGAGCTTGAGTTGAGGCCCCAGTGCACTGTAGTTCATAGCACCTATTTATTCTCTCAAGAGCCCAAGAGCTAACAACTCTTCATGTTGCACCAATTGCAAGCGTGAAACGTTTCGAGCCGCAAAGGTATCGATGGCGCATGCTGAGTTGCTACAGCTCTCACACTGTGTGTGTAAACCTTGCATAAGATGATTGCATGGGACGACATTCATAATTCACCGTCTGAAGCTACAGCCGTGGATAGATGTGGATAGGATGGGTGGGATCACCTGTTTGTGCTTGGGAATTGAGCCGTCGCTCGGAGCCTTGTCCCTCCAAATTCATTCCCCAAGCGGTTCCTGATTGCTGTTACTTTCTGTTTACTGCATATAAGTGTGTCTGTCCTTCGGTCGGCTGTGTCTGCCCCTCCCTGGAACAGCAATCCGTTACAAATGTCCAAGTTCTGGATAGCTGTGTCTACATGTTGTGTTACTTGCCCTTCTTGTGTTTCCCTTGCCTGCAGCAGCAATTCTTGGCATTTGTCTCCTGCTCCTTGGGCCGACTTGATTCGAAGTCCAAGGACCCCACATCGGACAACCCAAATCGGACAAAGCTGAGGATGAGGGAGCAGCGAGGAACCAAAAACAGAAGGACCCAGGTATATAAATCAATACATCATTGCATACATAAGTTACAGTCACAGAAGAATGTAAATATGTACATGTGCATGTACAACATTATGTTCCTTCGGCGTTGCTAGGAGACTTTCCACACATTTGTGCAAGCATATGAGGTCGCTGAGGCTTGCGTCCGCGGTCAGAACAGCGAAGCATCTATGAGCGCTCAGCTTTAAGCGCTCGGCTTTGCATGATAGTGCTTGTGCTGCCTTGCTAGGGTGCCAAGTGTGCTGCTTTCTAGAATCCTGATAGTGTGCTGTCAGGAACTGGCAAAGTCAGTCTCTGACAAGTGCCGAATTATCGAAAAGTACAGTCCGAAGAGTCGTCACATCAAAGCGTCAAAAGGTGTTGTGACAGGCTTCTTGTACTATCTCAGAAGTAGCGATGCACTTGATCTCAGGGTCCCTGAGCGTGTCCTTGGCAGGCGCTGCTGCAGAGCATGAGTTCGTCTCTGGACTCGGAGGAGTGTTTTTTGGCTTTAGAGCTTAGAGCTTTGTTCATTTTTCATGTTTGCTCAATTGTTTTGGAGGATTTGCGGGTCCAACTTGCGGAGGGCTTAGTGCAGTTGTGCTTCTGAGGGTCCAACTCCAATGCAACTTTTTGTGCCACAACTTCAGTCCTACTGATGTAGCAAGGTTTTCCCTCCACTTGAGGCCATGGCAGCATATGGTGCCCCGATTGGCAGACCTCTGCGCTTTCAGCTCGCAACTCCACAGAAAACGAAATGCCCGCTCCTCCGGCTGAGTTAAGGCAGAAATCAGGTGATATACTTGATATCACATTGTGTGCTTGGATTGTGAGCCAGGAAAGTGGTGACGACCTTCCCCTGGGATGGTGAAATCAAGGTGAAGCCATGCCCTCAGAAAATTTTGGAGCACCCTTAGTGTTTCACAGATGCTTGGATAAATTATAAAGCATTTACAAGGTCTGATCTGGAGTACTTCGTGCTGCACTTTGACCGCTGTGCATGCCACCTCAGAGTGCTAGTCCTCTACCGAACATGTGTACAGTGTGCTGGAAGACTGAAATCCCAGTGGCTAAGGTGAGGCTGCAAATGGAACACTCAGCCACCCTTTTTGGAAGAGGTCATATCACATCATATCATTTCTCAAGATTGTTTATGCTTGACATACATGCAGGCTCGGCGGCTGAGCGCAATGCATCACGCCGCCTCAGCAGTGTGGAAGGCTGTACGAATGGCATCCATCGTCTCTGAAAATTACACGTTTTTCCCAAACTGCTTGGCCCGTTCCAGTGTGTAAGAGACAGGATAAGTTAAACCGCAGTAGCTTGCAGCCTGCTAAGCACCCGACATGTTCCAGACTCAGCTCCACTCAGTTCACAAGTTGTGCGACTGGGAGGATTCAAGCACCCAGCTCTAAGTGATGAAGTGTGTGCAGAAGAAGTGATCTCTGCATCACTTCCTGTCTCAGAGGCCTGTGACTCTCCGATGTTGAAATACCAATTCTCATACAGAAGTAAAGACATTTTGCATTCCGGTATATGATACGGTTGTTGGGCACCGATGGACTGCACAGATCAAGGCTTCAATTCTATTGTAGGCTAAGAAGCTCAGGTTGGAGGAAGGCTTTGTTAACCCAGCGACAGGTTTGTGCTCACATTGATCAACTGCAGACATGCTTCCGGATGTTCAAGAGGTTTGTTGCTGATGATGATGGTTACAGAAAAGTGGCATGGTTCATTGGTGTTGATGGCTGATGGGGATGGTGGAGGACTCCGAGGATTTTGCCACCAGGCAGCTTCTTTCTAAAGACGACACCTTTTGTGGCATGTCTTTGCCCAAATCACTACTGAGAAAGTTTCTCCCCCATCCTGAACTTGCTAACTGGTGAAACGTGCTTTAGTCTCGTCTGGATACCTCAAATGGCCAATGCTTAAGTTTAAGTTGTGGCTGCTTGCCGCTGAAGCCTGCTTGGCCTTACCAGTCAGTTGTCCTGTACTCAATGCAACAAAGAGTCGAAGTCTCAGCATAGGCTCGAAGCTTCCAAACAGCATGTCCTATTTGGAAGAATGAAAAAAGCTTTCGAACCCCTTTCGTACCGACCTAGAAGACTTCAAGAGCTTTGATGGAAACGCAACATGCATTGTGATATATCGTCATGCATCGTGCTTGTTTCATGTATAATTGGATGGTCTGGCGGGAGGGATTTGTTGAGCGAACACAGCAAAAACCTTTTGCAACAGTTGGTGATACTGTAGCTAATATAGGAAGGCTGAGTATAGAAAATATTTGGCACACAAAACGGCCTTGCAGCGCATCATTAACCTGTACCCTTGGTCAATTCCAGCTAGGAAGGTCATCTAGTCCATCAACTGATGGTCATCGTAGTTACGGTGAGAGAGTCAGACCAGCTTTCTGTATGGCAGGAGTTGGCTCCCAAACGTCAGCCGCTAATGGCTCGACCGCCGAGACAATGAACATTTGCTGCATCCACCACTTCAGGAAGACCCTGTAGCTGCTAGCTCCTTTATTTATGGGTGTTCTGGAAGGTGGCTCAGGCCGACTGGATGTATATATGTTAAGCTGTTTTCTCCTGTTTGCTGCTTGGGCTTGATCATCCTGATCGTTTGTTCTTTCAGTCCAACTCTCAGTGAATTGTTCTTTTCCTTCTTTGCCCAGCTGCAGGGATCCCGACTTGTCCTTTCTCCTCGACTCAAGCCTTGCTGCATGGATGCCTGCCACTTCCTGTTCTCACAGCCTCGCCCAAGGCATTGTTTTCCTCTCCAAACGGTTCACGGTTCTGACTGAAGTTGGACTGACACGAGGATACTCTCCTTCGTGTGTGAGTTTCCTGGTCAGCGTCACTTTGGTCAGGCATTAGTGTATGTCTGGGTCCTGAGCTGAGGCATCAAAAGCCGAAAAACAGTTCACTGTTGTGTTCTCCCTTAGGAAAAGGAGGCTGGCCATGATCAGTGGCCGCTGGCGAACGCTTTGTCCTTTTGTTGTCCTTCTGGTGTTGTTCGTGCTTTGAAGGTCTTGTCTGGGTCTTGTCCTTCTGTGTCTGTGGCAAGGGCCACATTGTGCTCCTGGTGTCCTCGTGTTGTCCTTGTACGTTATTCGGGGGCGTTGTCCTTCTGTGGCCGCACTTGCCCATGCTCTATAAACTTCTCTCAAGCAGATCATGGCGCAGCCTCATGTTGTGGTGAATAGTGCACTGGGTTCTTGGTTCTCGTGTCCCGGCACGGATGTTTGTCGTGGCAGCAGGGGCTCATCCTCTATAAACATCTTCCTGATGCGTGTGGCTGGTCCTAAGTCCGGCCCAGGGTCCTTTGCTTTATGAAGCGGCAACCACAAGTTGCTTACACGATTTGCTTTCGCGGTGGCAAATGTTGCAGCAAAGTCGGGTGCTTGCAGCAGAGTCGGGAACTTTCGTGCGCAGCACGCTGATGAGTTCCACCTTTGTATGAATTCATTCAATTGAAAGGAACAGCGTTGCTCAAATCTGTTTGCACACTGATCAACAGATAGCCCGCGCTCTCCCTTTCTCTCTCTCTCTCTCGCGGTTTGTACCTGTGTATTCTCTCTGCTTAGGCACCCACGGAGGTTTTGCTTTAGTGACTTTAGTGTAAGAGCTGCACACAACCAAAGAATTCTCATTCGGAGAGGGGACCAGAGGTAACCCTTTTCGGCTAGTGCCACACCAGAGAGGTGGAGATGGCAGAAAGCGACGTTAGGAGAGGAGGTTTCTTCGGGAAACATTTTCCCTCGAACTAGATTGGTTAAGGGCGTTGTGAGGCACGCAGAAAACTCTCCGAAACACTTTCGCCAAGATAGTGGCATAGCTCGTCAACCGTCGTGACAGAAACCATGCCACATGAGGAGGCAGATACACTGAAGTTGTTGACGAATATACACGCACAGAAATAGAGGTAGACACAGACACAGCGTCCTCAACAGTGCCTGTGACGCCTTGCTTTTTGGCAAAGACAGCTGTGGCTTCGAAAATTGTAGCCATGGACCAGGAGGGTGCGACAGGTTGCTTTGCACACTAGGTGTATTTCCCCAAATAGTGCTCCGCACTAAGGGGTTCTTACGTAAGAGTTAAGGGCCGGGTTTAGATCAGGGTTCGCGCGTGTGGTTGCGGCATTTTGCATGGGCCGGCTCGCACAAAAGTTACTTTTTGAATTCCTCATGTCCATTTCGACTGCGCAGGCTCGCATAAAGTGGGTGTCGCGGTTTTCGCGCTTCCGGGACAAAGCTCTCGTGCAGGTGCCGTGCTCGTTTTCGGACATGAAGTGCATTTTGCCTGGCAGGCGCAAGGAATTCGACACATTGGAGCCTCGAAAAGGTCATTTTACGTGGCAGGTGCAAGGAATCGGAGACTTTGCAAATTTCGTGGCAGGCGCAGTGTTTTGTGGACGTTGCAAAAACGTTGGCAGGCGTGTGTCATTCGCAGGACTGCGTTTCACGCGGCAGGCGCAGGGAATCCGCACCATGGATGCGATATTTTGAGGTGAAACGGCTGAATTCGTGAGAGGGGTCGCATTTTTGGAATTTGAACTTGAGGATGATTTTGCGTGGGCAGTGCAGCATTTCGTATGACCTGCAGGCATGATTTCGTGGCAGGCACTGCATCTCTGAAACGCATTTCAAAATTTGCGAAAGCCTCGTGCAATTTGCTCATTTTGGATCTCCGATGTGCAGAGTTCGTGGCAGGCGCAGCACTTTGTGAATCTCGATGTGCAGATTTCGTGGCAGGCGCAGCACTTTGTGAATCTCAATGTGCAGATTGCGTGGCAGGCGCAGCACTTTGTGAATCTCGATGTGCAGATTTCGTGGCAGGCGCAGCGCTGTGTGAATCTAGATGTGCAGATTTCGTGGCAGGCGCAGCACTTGCTGAGTCTGGAAGTGCAGATTTCGTGGCAGGTGCAGCACTTTGTGAATCTCGATGTGCAGATTTCGTAGCAGGCACAGCACTTTGTGAATCTCAATGTGCAGATTTCGTGGCAGGCGCAGTACTTTGTGAACGCCCCGCCAGTGGCGTCAAAATAGCGTCAGGAAGCGAGGGTATTTTTTTGCCTACCTCAAACGGCAACCCTGTGTGGGTGAAGGCTTTGCTCAAACATGGAACCAAATACCTGGCCCCCTTATTGTTGACTCTTTTGGAGGCGCGTGCCGCCAATCCGATTTCGCGCGGCGGCCGGGTTCTTTGGTGCCACGTGGATGCCGAGTATGATGCATGGCTTGCGGCCTGATATCCTCCACAAGCTGACAGTCTACTCTCCGGCTTCGTCGCATCCTTCATCTCGTCCCATGCGGTTGCGCTGGGGCGGCCCCTCGCATCGGAGTCGCGCGCACTCGCAGCTTGCCACTGCATGCGCACGCGGAAAACATGCGCGTCTGCAGTCGTAGCTTTTTGTTTTACAACGACCTTCAAGCCATACTACTCTAGCATTTTTGGCACTACGTTGGTCGCACTCTCCTCCTTACAAACTCACGCCTGGTCCCTCTGGTCTTTCACATGCTTCCGCATCTGCTGCTCTCATCTGTGCACTCTCACACTTGTGCTCTTGTATGTATCCTCTCATATTTGTGCTCTCCTCTGTGTGCTCCTTCTTTCCTTCCACGTGATGCCATGTTCCATCTGTTCCTCTTTACACTATTTGGGGTCCCTTGCCGGTGTTTTTTGTTTTAACCATACCAAGATTGCTGATGTTGATAGATCTTCTGTCCTGCTAACTTCATTGTATCATTGTGCTTAGCACTTGCAGAACAAGTGCGGGAGAGAACACCTTGATAAATGTTTCATTGATTTTTCCTTCCTTTGTCAGTTTTCAGCTTTGAAGCCGATCAGGCTCAAATGCCTGGGAGCCGCTGGTCTGCACTAACTTCGTACAAGGACATGGGACTTTGCCTTGCTCGTGTTTGTTCTTCGCGTGATTGGGGTTTAACCCTTACTATAGAGTGTACCGAGCCAGTGAGTTGATGTTGCGGCATTTCGAGAATGGCTCCAAATACGTGCCGCCAACGAGTGTATCGAAATCTGAGTGCTATCCACTCAGATCAAACCCGTTTTGATCAAACATGGTACAACTACTGTAGTTACAACGCATGCTTGGAAGAACAAGACGGCGGTGAGGGCCACCATAGATTAGCATAATCCTACCTTCAACCTTGATTTCTCAGAGTTTTTCATGCTGGCCCATACTCTGTTTCAAACAGGGTTGCTGGCTCTAAGGAACTCTAATCTTCAAGCCAGACCATCCACTTACTGCCGGGTGCTGCTACAGATTCCATCTTGACATGGAGGCTTTGCAAACCTCATGTGCGAGAGCATTGATCAAGTATGCACACTTCCTTGCGTCAAAGGCGGCGGGATCATGCAACTCTCAGACTGCGCTGTGTGAGGCGGGGTACGATTTTCGCTGGTGGATTTCATTGCCACAAACATTCAACATAATGCAAACCCAACCTGAATGGTTCGCTCAATATCAGAAAGGTCAGCAAGGCACTTCTCCCGAGTCTAGCTGGGTGAGGTCAGATGCAGAGACAAGGAAGAGTAGAAACAATTTTAATCAGAATTCCAGCCAGTTAGTGCGTAGATCATAGTCCGTCAGGCTAGCTACGGCTAGTTGTTATGTCAAGTCATTGATCTCGGTGCCTTGGTTTCCCACTTCGTTCGTACCATGAGTAAATTCATCAGTCCACCGGTCACCCTGGGTGGGTGACTGTCACTGACGGTGGGAATGAAGTATATACAGGAATCGCCAAATGATTCATCATGATGCCATGAGGACCTAAAGATTGATTTCTGTGTCGAGTGGCCTCCTCCTCAACCAGCAGTAAGACTTGAAGATGATCGCCTACTTGAGGCCGCAATGAGTTTAACTGCATGGGATTAATCATGATGAATTATATACTCTTTTCGAAAGCTGCACATATTAGTTTTAAAGAGTTTCCCAATGTTCTTTGCTCACTGCCTTCGGTTGAAATTCAACTTTGTGAAGATCAGCTTCTCTGTCGCCGTGGAGCTTAATGCCAGCAATGAGCGCATTTTGCTGGAAGCCGGTCCTGAAGAAGGTCCCGAACTAGCTCTTCTGACACATGCAGCAAGCTGAAAAGGTTCTTGAGATTTTATGAACATTCATGAATATGTGGCTTGAAAGGTGGTGGAGAGGTGGTGAAAGCATGGCACCTTCTACAAGCTAGCAAGCGCCTGTTTTGGCAGCTGGAGTATGGGAATCTTACTCATCAAGAGGTGCCCCGGCGGAGAATAAGTATCGAGGATTTTGAGGCCATGTAGCACTATAGTGCTGTTGTGTAATGAGCATTTCTGAGGTGAAGGATAATGACGATGGAACAGGTACATCCATGGGTGACCAGGCTGCCGAAACTTTGCAAGCTTCATTGAGCTTACACCTAAATAGATTGCTTCAGGGCTTATATATCTCCCACTTTTAACATGCCAGCCTTGGGAGGTGTACTGTGCGTACGCAAAGTATGGGCAGGCCAAGACCCAGTCAAACCAAGAAACAAACAAACCTGAGGACAAAATTAATGACCAGCTGGAGCGTATTGTCAAGTTTCAACAGATTGTGCTCCAATTAAACTGACTGGACTTGCGTGAGGGTTCAATCGCAGGAGGCCCGAGGGCAGCCTTGCAATGACCACAGAAGCTTTGAAGTGGATCTTTGCACAGAGATTGGCAATTGTCCAGATGGTCAACAACTGCCTTGCGGCATGCCCCTTGGCACACTCTCAACTTTGCGTTCTTTGAACTTCCCTTTCAAGTGGACAAGGACATGTATGGTTATGGCATGCAGAGTTTTTGCCAATACCCACAGAAAAGCGCTTGAACTAAGAGGGTGCTGAAGCAGAAAGGAATTGAAGCTTACATATTGCGTTGCTCAAGTTGCTCACCTTCTCATAGCCAAAAACAAACGCAGCATGAACGGAATCTATAACTTGAGCTTGCTTGTCAAGTGTGTTCTGGCTGGTGAACATTTCATACCTGGTGGCGTCATTTTCAACACTTACATGACATGCAGCGCGCCCTCAATTATTTGTGTATTCATGCAGCTTTCACACATGTGCTGCTTTGTGGTTTGTGGTTATGCCTTGCATGGGCTCTGCACTTCTTTTAGCCATATACAGTACTTTTGTTCTTTTCATTTTACTTGCACCAGTCTTGCAGAAAGTGTGATGTCTTTGTGCACAGTTGGGGACAGCGAATTGCATACTATAGATTGTATGCCTGGTCATTGGCGTGGCATTTGCCTCATACTTCTTGATGTGTGTTTATCCTTATACTTGCCGAACAATCCAAATACTGAATGGATGGCCTGCAGATATGGACATCCTCCACGCTGTACCATCCATGAGTCAAGCCGCACTACCTTGAATTTTGACGGGCATCAGACAGTCGCACAAGCATCTAATTTGGTGTGGGGGTGCTTGGAGGTTTCTTGCACCTGAACACTTCATCAGTGGGGACTGAATGCTCGGTCCGAGGATTCTAAATGTTGTTTTTCCTCAAGGGCTGGCCATCAGCGAAGGGGTTCACAGCCTGCAGACGACCATAGTTCGATATACACGCCCTTGTGATCCTCCACAGCTTCTAAATTCCTTGAGGCAGGGTGCAGTACATTTGAGACATGCATCGTTTTTGTGTTTGACTAGCATCCTGAACGAGTGCAGGCTCAGCAACGATGGCCGCACGCTCTTCTTCTCGTGGTCATTGCCTGCTTTGGTGGCCGTATCCCAGTTGCATGTTTGACTCACCAACAAATACAGCAAATCATAAACTTGCCTCAGACAAAGCACAAAGAGCAGCACTTGTTTCCGGCATAGAACAACAGCTATCTGGGGAGGTGAAACATCATGGACAAGCCATAAAAAGGGATATCTAATAAGACCGTCCAAAAATGTGGCCCTTGAAAACAGGACTTGGTGGCTGAGGCTGCACGGTTGACAGTGCTGGGGATGACCAAGTCGGCATTTATTTTCCAAAAAGAATACAAACATACATACATACATACATGCATGCATGGCTCAAGCCGTCCAGCTGATCAAGCCTGCTGCCCCAAAAGTCAGGCTCGTGCGGCAGAACATAGTTCAGGAGTTTGTGCACCAGGACGGCCCATCCCGCTACAGCACATTCTTTGCTCGCTATCTCCGACTTCCTCAACGACACTCTTGAGGACCTCTCCGGCAACTGGCAATTTGCTCGCCTGGCCACATCTCTGGACTCTACCTGGTGATTGGTGCTCCAACTAACTCACCAAACAGGGCCAGATCTTGATCGGAGCCACCCAGCTTGCCTTTCTCTTAACCTACACCAAGGCCACTGAGGGCCCTTTCATCATTTACGATGACGACCAGCAAAGCCTCCTCTTGGTGCCGCAGCTATCTGGCTTGCAGTCATATCTCTTGCAAAAGCTGGATATGGCAGGACAAGCTCCAGGCAGGCACAAGGTGTAGAAGATGTGGAACCTGGTGGCCAACCATGCAGCACATCCACTGGAAAAGGCAAAGGACAAGGACATGGGGGAAAGAGCACTATGAACACCCAGACTACATCATGGCCGCGAAAGACATACCAAGAGGCATTGATGGATACGCCTCCAGGACTGTCACGACCCAAGCCACTGCGCAGGCAAAAGGATCAACAGACAGCAGCAGAGCTTCTCACGGCTACGGCTACATGGGACGTCATACCATCTCCAAAACGGAGCAATATCTACTACAAGAACATCCTTGGGCGGCTCAAGGCAGGGGAGCCAATCTTCAGGCTGTCATCAAGCCTGGTACCCACCAAACCAGGACAAACATGGAAAAAGGGCAAACCAGCATTCTGGGAGCAACTCAGGGCGAGATTTCAGCTAGCCAAAAGCACCCTGCCCACAAAACCAAGGGCCCGGTTCATGGCTTCATGCAGGCTGTGCGTGATGTGCGCAAGCATTGGGTCGGACCCCCGACATGGGGACGGTTCCTAGACACATGCCGCCATTGGCGCAAGCGCCGGGACCCCCATGCAGCCGACCTCATGATCCAAACGATGCACCATCAACTACAAGAAGCGCAACAATTGGCCAATGATGAAAGCATCGAACCCTCAAGAGCAGCGAGCTTGGGAACGGCCGTATAGGCAAATCCCAATGCCAGACAGGATGAATCAAAGGCCAGCAGATTGGGGCAACCTCTGGCACGTCCGAGAGGACAACCAGCCCCACCCACGAACCAGCCTACAACAAGAGGCAAGAGCCCAAGCTCAAGCTTTGGAACCTTTGACAGTTGGACAACTCTGCAGAGTACTCAAAGGCTTGTCTGACAAAGCCAATGGACCAGATGCTGTCTCCACTCAGTTGCTGCGGAGTGCACCACCGCTGGCTCTGGCACCATTGCTTCAACTTTTCCACACCATGGAAGCACAAGCGGAGATGCAGATGCATATGGTAGTGATGCTCCCCTATCACCCTCACATCAGTCCTCTGGCGCACTTGGTGCAGACTCCACAAACCACTTCTTGAATGGCGACAGGAATTGCCGGCCACCATGGATCACGACCGGGCCAGGCCAAGGGCAAACGTACTCCACGTTGCCTTAGAGCGCCTTCTACGTCAAGAAGTCCATAAAGCCAGAGGATATCACGGAGTCACAGTGTTGATGGACATGTCCACCTTCTACGACACGATCCCAGTTCTTGCGCCGGCTCTGATACCCTGGAAGCAGAAGCGTGAAAATGTTCATCTCTCGAGTTGGGTTGATGATGTTGGGTTCGATACGGCAGGATCCACTCCCATGCAAGTTGCGCAAACAGCTGTTGAGGCCTACAGAGATCTCCACAACAAGCTCGTTGGCCTTGGACTCCGGGTAAATCCGAAGAAGACGGCTTTCATTGCAACGGACAAAGCCACAGACCGTGCACTACGGGAGCTGTTGACACCACATGAACCACCCGTGGCTTCTGTCACGCGAGACCTGGGTGTGGATCATCAAGCTGCAAGAAGAAGACGCATCCCTGTCCTACGTCAAAGGTTCGCCAAGGCCAAACAAAGAAGGCTCAAGCTGCTGCGAACTTTGAAGATTCCTTCACTCCGTGTCAGGCTGAGACTACACAAAGGGGGCATTCAACCGGTGGCATTGCGGGGAATCGAAGGCCAGGGCTTAGCGGCCAGATATCGAACGGCCCTCAGACAAGCCATGGCCGCCAATCTAGGCCATCACACTGGAGGAATGCTGGATGCCACCTATGACGCCCACAGCCACAAGTACATAGATCCAGCGGATCAGATTGTGGTGCACCACATAAAGGCCCTACGCACATTGTATCACACATGGCCAACCGAGCAAGTAGCACACCTGGAGCAAGCGTGGCACCAGCTCCATCAGCAAGTGCAAGCCAAACAACACCCGTGGTACATTGTCAAAACACCAATGGCAGCCACCATCGTCTACATGACTGAGTGGAAGTGGTGTGTCGAAGACCTCCACATGGACACGGACAGCTACGCCACTGCTTCTGGAAAACGAGCTCTCCATACGAGATCCATGGTGGAAGCTTGAGAAGATCCTGCTCCAAGAGGCACGAAGTCAGCGAATCAACAGACTGGCCCAAAGACTCCATCACCAGCACCTCATCGCTGGGCTGGACTGGCATGTTTACCATCAACAAATCAAGAAGCTGCCAGCAGAACACAAGACACATCTCAAGACCTGGGTGCAAGGAGCAGTGCAGTTCAGAGAGAACGGACAACCCAAGCAGTGCCAAAGCGCATCCTTTGGTTGTGTAAGTGGCACCAAGGCCAGGTGCACAAACCCAAAGGCATGGCGCATGGCAGGACCTGCAGAGATTCTGGCACCCCATCAGCATCAAGGATGGGCGTGTACACTAGATGCCACTCCTTCCACTTATGACCAACGCAGCCAGCTGTGGATCTTTGGCCTCTGTGTCCATACCATGAGCTTGAGACAACTTTAACGATTTGGAGCAATCGCAGGCATTCCAAGCAGCCCACAAAACAAGATGCGAGCACTGCTGGCAGGTCTTGTGTCCCTTACCAAGCACACCAACACCCAAGTCAAGGTCATTGTGCAAGTAGTGGCTGTATGGGAAGCCTGGACACAAGCCAGACATAGACAGGCCTAGTTGGACCTTTTTGAAGGCCTCGCAGAGCAAGACATGAACCGGGCCACAGTCCTGTATGTCAGCAGAAATGCACGAGCCCCGGACGCCCCAGGCAGTGAGCCACATCATTGGTAGCCTGGGAGAGAGCCAATGATGACAGAAGGGCCACTGAATGGCAAAAAGTCTTGGATCAGGACAACACTGAGATCTACCAGCACGGTGCGGCCAGGCTTAGCCAAGGACCACTACATACACCAGAAGGCGCCCAGACACCAAGGAAAGCAAACCAAACAGCGCAAGAAGCAGCTCGTCCAGCAATGCCAGAAGCCATGGCAGGCTCCAAACCACAGATGGGAGCCCCATCGAAGTGGGTTTCACTGCAGTGCCTGCGGACTGCGCGCCCACTAAGCCCTGACGGTCTCCACCATTGAAGAGAGACTTCTGCAGCCCTGCCCACTGCTGCAGCTGGAAGAAGAATATCCTGACCAAAACAGCCCGCGTAAACCACTACCCAAAAAGCTCACAAGGGCACAGGTGATTGCGCAACTGTTAAACCAGCAACAGACCAACCCTCCAGGACCAGAGCAACATGCCCTCGAAGAAACCAAAATTTATCTACGTTGTGGCAAATGTGGCACTAGTCTCCACAACAAACGAGGCAGCCTTTCAGGCTTTTGTCCAAGGCCAGTGCATCGATCAGGCCTACAATCAACCACATGCAGGCAATGCCAGCCGCATTTTGTGGCAGCGCGGTGAAAAGGTGCGCTGTAAAAACTGCCGCGTCCAAGTCCAGTTAGATGCCAAGCAGAGACCAATAGTCACCGGAGCGCTCCAGAAGACTTGCAAAGGATCCGCCATCAGGCGCTCACCACCTTCGGCTGAGCTTTTCAGGCGGCAAACAGCAAAGTCCAGGTGGCCAACAATGCTGTTGCGGCCTACAGAGATCTCCGCCAAAGGTTAGTTGGATTGGGCTTGAGAGTCAATCCAAAGAAAACAGCCTTCATCGCCACCGACAAAGCCACTGACAAGGCACTCAAAGAACTCCTCAGAGAGGACGAACCTCCAGTTGCCACAGTGATGAGAGACGTTGGAGTGGATCATCAAGCAGCCAGGCAGGATCCCAGTCATGAAACAGAGGATCTCCAAAGCCCATCGCAGGAAGCTCAAGCTCCGCAACCTGAAACTGCCAGCACTCAAACTACGACTACGACTTCACAGAGGCGGCGTTCAACCAGTTGCATTGTGGGGAATCGAAGGGCAAGGATTGGCTCTAAGATATCGCACTGCCCTCAGGCACGCGCTGGCCAAGCAGCTTGGGCACAACGCCAGGGGCCTCTTGGATAGTCTATGACCTGCGCAGCAACCGGTACATAGATCCAGTAGACCAAGTGGTCATCCATCACATCCGGGCCATCCCACAGATTGGCCCAGGCCTGGCCACCAGACCAACTGCCTCTACGTGGAGCAAGATACGGGGGCCAATTGCAAGCGGCAATAGTGTACCTCCAAGAGTGGCAGATCTACTGCGTTGGACCAGACCAGAAACACTAGAAAGCACCCTCACTCTGCAGGACACATGGTGGAAGCTGGAGCCCTATCTGCAACGTTCCTGCCACACCCAAGCACATCATTTGGGCGTGCAAGTGGCGCAAGAACCAAGAGCATGAACCAATGCCTCCTGAATGGATCACTATGGACAGCTGGGTGGATACCTTTGGAACCCCAAGATCTCCGCCAACAAGAGCATCCACAGGATGGCACCTACAGCCCGCAACCAACTGTGGGTGTTTGGACTCTGCGCCTACACCATGGCGCTTGGACAACTCAAGAGGCTAGGTGCCATAACTGGCATTGCGCCAGGACCGCGAAACAAAGCTAGGGCCATCTTTGCAGGTTTAGTGGCATTGGCCAAGCACACCACCACTCCGGTCCGTGTCATGGTCCAGCTCACAACAGTCTGGGAAGCATGGACCCAACCACATCACAGACAGCCCTACCTCGACCTGCTTGCCGACCTCACAGTGCATGACATGCAGAGACTCACTGTACTGTATGTCAGCCGCAACACCAGCTCACCAGAAGCCCCTGGTAGCCAACCACAGTTGTACGTGATAGGCGGCGCACCGAGTGGCAAAAGACCTTGGACGCAGATCATGAGTCGATATACCAACATGCCACGAACCACCTCGCCAAGATCTATGGTGACAAGACCCACTACATCCATGAAAAGGCCCCACGTCACCAAAGGCAAGCAAACTAAACAGTACAAAAAAGAATGGGCCAACCAATGCAGGAAGCCATGGACCAACTCTCACCATCGACGGGAGCCCCACAGAAGTGGCTTTCACTGCAGTGCGTGTGGCGCCCGCATGCACCCAGGCCTCACAGCCAGTGTCTTGGAAACAATTGGGGACCAGCGAGCACCTCCGTCCGCCCAAGCTCCCAACTTGCCCAAGAAGGCAACCAGAGCGCAGACCATCAAAGATCTGCTAGTGACAGACCTGGGAAACAAAGGAATAGAAATGTTGCAGAAAAGGGCGGACACCACAGACCTGGGAGACAAATGCGTAGAAATGCTGCATGGAACAGAAAAGGGCGGACAACGCCACTAAAATGTGCTCCTCCGGTCCAGGAGGTTGGGCTCGCTGTTGCTCCACTCCACTCCACTCCACTCCACTCCACTCCACTCCAACTCCACTGAAACCACAGGCTACCTGAAGTGCATCAAACAGTCAAAAGCGGGTCGCAGGAAGATCAAATTACGCACACTCAAGCTGCCAGCGCTGAAACTAAGACTCAGGCTGCACAGGGGCGGAACTCAACCCGTTGCACTATGGGGCATCGAAGGCCAAGGACTTGCTCCCCGCTACAGAACAGCCCTCAGACATGCAATGGCTAAGCGCCTCGGCCATCACACAGGAGGCCTCCCGCACAGCGCCTTTGATCTTCGCAGCCACAAATACATGGATCCGGGAGATCAGGTCATCCTCCATCACATACGAGCCTACCACCTAGTTCAGGCATGGCCACAAACCAGCCCCCATATCTTGAGCAACCCTGGGCCCACGCGTACCAGCAGCTTCAAGCAAAGCAATACCCTTGGTACGCTGTCCGATGACCGATGGCAGCCACCATTGGCATGCGTACCGCCAGATCAGTAAAAAGCTTCCTGAGCAGCAGAAGCAGCGCCTAACCATCTGCCACGTGCCAGCAACAGCCTGGCTATGCAAATGGCGCAGAGAACAACAGCATGAAGCTATGCCGCCAGAATGGATGGAGAGGATCACCTGTCCAGACGAAGAGCCCCTCTGGTCAGCAGGATGGATTCCCCTGGAGTGCCAGGACCACAAGAACCAACCACATCCATACCAAGGCCATGGAAGCTGGCAAACCTTGCAACCCATTGCACCACATCAACGCATTGGGTGGGCCTTCACACTTGATGCAACGCCCTCCACCTATGATGTCCGGAGCCAAGTTTGGGTGTTTGGGTTATGTGTCCACACCATGACCCTTGGCTAACTCCACAGGTTGGGAGCCATCGCCGGCATTCCATCAACGCCTCAAACCAAAGCACGTGCATTGTTTGCAGGTTTGGTTGTGTTGGCAAAACACACCACTACTCCTGAGAAGGTCATCGTCCAGCTCACCACGGTATGGGAAGCATGGCATCTACCCAATCACAGCGAGGACCTTCAGCCACAGGACAGGCAACGAGTCACCGTCCTCTACATAAGCAGGAACACAAGAACACCGGATGCGCCAGGCAATGAACCACAGCTGCGGCGCCGCCAACGAGATGCAGCCCTGGTGGCCTGGGAACGTGCCAACTCCCTTCATGACAGAAGACAGACGGCGTGGCATCAACTGATCTTCAAACATGCGGCCCAACGGTTAGCCAAGATCTATGAAGACAAGACGCACTACATCCACGAAAAAGCACCAAGGCGCCAGGGCAAACGCAAGAAACACCACAAGAAGGACCTGGTACAGCAAGGGCTGGAACCACTGCCACTACAACCATGGCAAGGGCTATCGGTCACGCTGGACGCCGCTCCAACTTCAGGTGACAAGCGAGCCCAGGCTTGGGTTTTTGCCCTTTGCATCCACAGCTCTCTCTCGGCACGTTGCTCCGCAAAGGGCACCATCACTGGCATGGGCCCACAAACCAAGGCCAGAGCCTTGTTCCAGGGTCTCCTTACCCTGGCCCAGTTCGTCATGACACCAATCACTATCGTCCAACTGGCATCTGGGAAGCCTGGACCAATCCACGCAAGAGGAAAGGTTTCTCGGACCTCTCACCTGACCAGTGATCACTCCGCTCTACATCAGCAAGAACCAGCGGACGCCAGATGCACCAGGCAGTGAACCCCACCTCCGCCAGAGACAACGCGATGCCGCCCTTGCAGCTTGGGAGAGGGCAAACACCATCTATAACCCTGATGCCGAAGCCTGGCAACGCGCCCTCGACCATGACAACTATGAGGTCTACCGACATGCTGCCGCACGGCTTGAGAAGATATACAAAGACCCGCAGCACTACCTGCGCGAGAAACCTGTGCGGCGGCCAGGGCACACCGCCAAACAATACAAGAAGAGATTGATCCAACAGTGCCAGCCACCGTGGGTCACGGGCAAAAATCAATGGGAACCGCGCAGGAGTGGGTACCAGTGCCACACATGCCACACCAGGGTGCATCAAGGCTGACAGTTGAGACCACCGAGACCCGACTCCAGCAAGGATGTGAGCTTCTTACCCACGATGCACCAGACTCTGACACGCCCCCACAAAAACCGGTCGGCAAAAAAGTCACCAAGAGCCAGTATCATTGCGGACCTTTCAGCAGTCCAACAACAGCACCCACTAGCGTCGGGTGAGCATGCCTTTCAGGAAACCACCGGCTACATCAAGCGCGCCCGGCAACCTCTCAGTCCACAAGAGGGCGAATGAAGAACTCTTCACCAGCTTTGCGCGCAGCCGCTGCATTTGATGAGGCTTTCCAGCATCCACACCTTGCTCACCAGACACATAGTCTTTGGCAGAAAGGCAAGGGCATCAAGTGCCGCAATTGTGGGCTCCAAAGTCACCTTGATGATGCTGATCGAGTCATCCTGACTAAGGGACTCCGGAAAGAATGCCGTGGACAGAGCCAAGCTTCTCCTACCTTGGTTCAACTCTTTGGCACTCAGACCAAAGACAGCCAACGCACAACTGGCCATGAGACCCAGCCAGCATCAAGCACGCCCCAGCGGCCCAACACGCTCCAGCACCAAAGAAGCTCAAATTCACAGACCAGATCTCACCTGGCTTCCACACTGACCGCGCCGGGGCAGACAATGGCGCACGCAGTGCCGCCAGCCCACGTGGAGCGGAGAGGCAAGAACAGGAAGGGCCCGAAGAAGAAAGCCCAACGGAGGACCCCATGGTCGAGGTGGACTTTTTCTGACATAGCCGACCTCTTCAAGCCGCTAAAACACAGGCCAAAACGCCACTAAGAAAGCAGGAACAAAAGAACCTTTAGAAGAAGTAGAAGACAAGACATACATACATACATACATACATTCATTCATTCATTCATTCATTCATTCATTCATTCATTCATACATACATACATACATACATACATACACACATACATACACACTGTATCTCCCTATGTGAAGGCGTCAATGTCGTGGGAGGCGAGAAGAGCCAGCCGCAAACCTTCTGGATTAGCAGGGCTGTGGGAACATGCACCATTCTGGGCAAAGAAAACAACAGAGTTGCTCTGTGTCAGAAGGATCGCAAGGAACAAGTTAAATCTGAAGGTCGCAGTGGCAATGGACATACTCATCGGCATGTGCGTGTTTGCCGAATGCACAACGGCTGCGAATGCTGGCAAATTGTCTTAGGTCTTAGCAACAAAGCGGCAACATCTGCAGCCCCAGAAATTGGTGTTCCAAATCTCCTCATCTCTATTTCTATAGCCTCGTTCTCACTGATGGGACATCAGACCACGCTTCCTTGTTCTTCAGGTTCGACTCGCAAGATCAAAGGCTCACACATAGGAAGTTGCGACAGCAATCAGGGACTGCAGCCACACTTGATCCAATATATGAGAGGTTGTGCCAAGGGTATATAATATTCTTGGTCAGGCCGTGCCTAGGGTCTTCCAAGCACCTAGTTCCAAACCCTTGGAAGAAAACTTCAGTTCTTTTCCTTTGCTTTTCTCTGAGTGAATGGTCCTGCGAAAAACTCTTCACGTAAAAAGGATTGACATGCCAGGGGTCCATGCACATATCAGCACTCCCCCGAGCTTCTTTAAAAGTTGTTTCCTCACCACCCAATGGTTTGATACCCTTTGTTCGGGCACTCCTGGCATTTAGCCATTCTCCCTGCATGAGCAAGGAGCACCAGTCCACTAGGTGATCTCGTAGGTCGAGCCCTTTCGAACGGCAAGTCATCAAATGGCAGCAAACATCTTGTTTCATTCCTGGTTTCCAGCTCAGCCAGATAGGCCTTGTAGTGACCTTTCCAACAATGTTCGCAAACATTGTAAACACAGCTATGCCGTATCACACATGCAGCCCAATTGACTGCGCTGAAACTCAAAATTGGGCGCAGCCAAAAACTGACATGTATGTTGTAGAAAGGCCCTTGCCCTCTCCCCTCCAAACCAGTTCTCAGCCGTTCCGGTTTCCATCCGTAGTGGGCCAACCAGGCCCTGTGGAAAAGCGCAACTTGCAATGTACCCATCACACTCCATGTCAACTGGCCAACGTGGCCTTAGGAACGCTACAGCCGTTTCCTTCTCATCTTTTTGCTATCATCACATGTTCAGCCCCGATTCCTCAGTTCGTGAGCGCAGATCGCAGATGTCACAGCGCTTTTCGCGGCCAGTGGCACAGGGACGAGGATTTGGGCTGCTGCTGTGGTAGATCTTGCCCCGCCCACAACACCATCGTAGCTCTCCTCGCCTGACATAGCTCATGTCGTTGGTGAAGCCGCGTTGATGACGCGGGGGTGAATTCCTCAAGACCAAGGAGCTCAAAGTAGAGCAGTACCTGAAGACATGATACTTCTCACCAAACTTCGTGATGTAGACACCCATACCATCATACCCTCGCCCACAATCCCCGATGGGCCTTGACGAGGTCCCACATCTCATCAGCTGTCATCTCCCTGTAATCCCTCTCTTTGGGGTCTCTTCTTCTTCAGGTGGATCGGTCTGTGGCAGTTCCTTCTCTGCTGGGACTTCTTGTTCTGGTTCTTCTTGAACCCCAGTGAGGGTCACATCAGACTGTCCTTGTGAGCTTGACGCAAGAAGCAGCTCTTGAATGCCGGCTTGCCGTCGCTCTTCCGACCCAATGAGCCAACCAACCTTGATTGGCCCGAGCAAATTAAATCCACAAGTCATCGGTGCAGCAAGTTCATAGGCCAGATCTGGTGGTGTTGTAGGTGGCTCCTCAGCCTTCCCCTGGCCCTTCCCTTTTCCTTTTCTTCTTGAACTGTCCCTCTTTACTAAGTTCCGGCGGATGTGGTTCAGAAAGTCACCCTGCATGATCTCCATCACTGGCTGCTGCAGTGGCGAGCCAGACTGGCAGCCTTCGAAGAAAGTGTTTAGAGAAGCGTGAACAACCGAAGGGTCTCATCATCCCTTCCACCTTGTGCCTTAGCCTTCGACAAGATGGCCATCAGGACTGCCAACTGCCATTGATGCTGGGAATGACAATTGTTTCTCCCTCTTCTTCCTTATTGCCTTTGGGTCACCCTCCCTTTTCTTTCCTTCACTTCCTTCCTGCAGAACAATCATCATGAACCCCTTCAACTCTCTAGTGTGCTGGACAGTGAGAGCCTTGGTGCCCAGGTCAGCGATGATCACGGATCCTGGCAAGTGACGGACCCTCCAATCCAGATTTTGTGATCTGCCATCGAACATTTTGAGCTCGAAGACGAAGATGCCGAGTTCGCCAATTGGCATTTACACCAACGGCGGCGAGGTTGTCAACAAACAGCGTCTTCTGTAGGGCACACTTCGTGCTCATTGATGAGACAACCAACACCATCACCTGTTTGTAGACCTTCAATGGCCTCAAGCAGCTCTGATTCAGCGGTGGACAAACAGGGAAAGCTTGTTTTCCACTCTTCCAGAACATCATTCCCCCCGTTCCAGGTGACTGTGACAGAGCCGTGCGATGCTTGCGTCTCGAGTCTCTTGATTGGCGGCAAAGCTGGAATCACTGAAGACTTCAAGCACCAATTCGCCAACCAATTTCTGGAGATCTTGTGTGGGTTCTTCTGGCATTGGCGTAGGACATGACGCTTTCCCCATAGGAACTTTCACACCCATTCCTCCCTTAATGCCTTCTTTATCTTTGATGTTGTCCTTCTGGGATGCGATGAACTCTCCCTTCGGACCTTTCTTCAACTCCTTTCCTAGGAACTTCACCTTGGTTTCGCTGTTGACTTCCTGCGCTGGTGAGGTTTCCCATTCGGCTTGAAGTGTCCTTGTGGTGATTAGAATCGTTGGTTCACAGCCAACAATCATCAAATCATGAGCACACCGCCATCGATGGAGGCCCCGGCGCCGAGGAGATTGGCGAAGACCATACATTTTGGGCCAGGTAGTATTCGTTGTGCTTGACATGGCCTGTCTTGATCAGAAGAGCAGGTGGTGAGAGGACAACCATGGTGTGGGATTTCCTGCTGCTCATCAAGTGGAGCATTCAAATGCTACTCGAATGTCCATAACTGTGGCCTTGAATTCTTCTTCAGGCGCCCTCTTGAGGACATAGCAAAGGCAAACTGCGTCAGCTCCAGGGGCATATATATAGGCAGCGATCTTTCTCTTCTTCGGAGTTGCGATCGGCAACATTTTCTTGATGGCTTCATCCCATTTTGGAGCCTCTTGGAGCCGTTCACGAGGGGAAACGACCCGGGTTCTCAGGACTGGTTCGTCTTCCTGCGTGACGGCGCTTTTCACTTTCTTCAGCTCCTCGAAGATGACGTCCATCACTTTCATTTCATCTTTCAACGCAATCACGCTCTCCTCCAGGATGATGTTAGAGATCTTTTCTTCATGCATTTTCCTTTCATTCAAGACCTTGTCATACTCCTCTTCATCTTCTTTCTTCATGCTCCTCAGTGTCATTTTCCCAGGAACCCTCCTTCGGGCAAGGTGCGGATCTTCTTCTTCTTCTTCTTCTTCTTCCGCTGCACGAACCACAACCATCCATGTCTCTAGGTTGGGTTCAGGTTCGGTGGTCTTCATGATGAATTATATAGAGCAATCGCAGTAGTTCCATCATCTCGTAGGACCAAGTGGCAATAACTAGCTCTTGTCCGAATGGTGGAAGATCACTCATGTCCTTGTGGATCACTCTTCATCTTTCCATTTCACGCACATAGTGACACGCGTGTGCCCACATTGAGGAATCCATACCCGCCATGCCAAGAAGTCGACGATGTGGCCCTTGATGGTCTGGATAGCCCTTTCGGCTCTTCCATTCGCTTGACTTGAGACACCTGTAGTGCTAGTCACTGGTAGTCAATTGAATGTCTCGAGATCTGCACCGCTGCTTCAAGGAGCAGCAACGAAGTTCACCTCCAAGGTCTGTGGAGACGTGAGACATGGTAGCCATGGATGGAGCTGAATGTGCATTTGCTGAATCGCTAGAGGATTTCCCTCTGATCTTGCAGGGCATGGGAATGGCCAAGCGATAGGTGATGATCTTCGGCTCTTCGGCTCTTCCTTGGCCTCCGCGTCCCAATCACCTTCAGCCCCTTCTACCGTGTCTTCCTCTCGATCATCCTCTTCATCGATTTCATCCCCTCCTTCTTCGTGAGCTACTTCTATCTCATCGCCATCATCTCGTTCTTGATCTTGATCTACCACTTCGGAGTTTTCAGCCTCCTCTTCATCGAAGTTCACCTGTCCTTCCCCTTCTTCATCTTCGTCCAGTTCAGGTACGTTGGGCTCATAACCTGTTGGTCAGGCATGGTCCTGTGCCTATAGGGTCTTCCAAACACCTAGTTCCAAACCCTTCGAAACATCTTCTCTGAGCTCGTCCACTCCATGTGAAAAAGGGCTGCGAAAAAGACCTTCGCGTAAAAAGGCTTGACGTGCCAGGGGGGCCATGCGCATATCAGCAAATATAGATACCCACGGCCGGAGACTAGCGCAACAGCTTGCGCCCCAAGCCCGGTGAACCCGGAAATACTTTTTGTGTCACATGGCTGGGAGCGGGAAATGGAGTTTCAGCTGGAGCGCAAACTTGAGCTTGGTTGCGTGGGTAAGTCTTCAGAAGGCTTTTCACCTGAGGACCCGATGGCTGCTATTTCACTCTGCCGTGGAGATCAGCCTTCAGCACAATGCCTGCTTGAAGGTCCGTGTGGTGTGGATTCCAGAATCGGACGCTTTGAGAAACTCAACTTTCCACTACTGTTTGATCATATAAGAAAATTGAGTAATCGTTGCGTACATATATTTACAGTGTCTTGGACACCCCGACTCTGAAAATTATGTAAGATACAAAATGAGCACAGGACTGTTTGAATGAAGCTGGTTGAAGTCCTTTGATGTGTCCTACTTGTTCGCGATTGTGGAAGGTGTACCCATTTCAGATCAACGTGTGATTCCTTGCATCACTGGACCAGACAGCTGTACGGAGTGGTCCTTGGATGTCACGGATGCAGGTGCGATGGGCATCAAAACGGACCAAGAAATGACAGTTGGCTGATTTGGTTTTTCGGCCTTCATCATGTTCTATCTACTGCCGTGAAAGTTTGGATTAAAGAATCTTAATATACACAGTTCCAACTTTGAGTTTGGTGTCAAAAGTTGCGCGAGGCAAAGACGCCTGCGGTCAGCTCAGCCTACGGGTGGAGGAAGGAGCTGTTCGTGCAGCGTCTTGGTTGAACAAGATGCTGTGCAACAGACACTGCCCCGCAGAAACGATTCTCATAGGTCTTAGTATCCAAGCGAATGATAACTTGCTCTTTCATCAGTTCATGCGTGCGTATTAACTAGGGATATCCCCCCTGCTTTGCAGTATATATATATATGGAAATATACACGTAGCCGCAGGGCTCGATCAGCCCGTACGCTTGGGTTTTCGGGCGCCCAGGGCCGACTGGACACGCGGGTGCCGATCGGTGTCGATAAGGGACCATTGTCTCTTCAACATCCGGGCCCGTGTGCACGTGGATGGACCCGTGCCGGAACTTCCAAAAGACGATGATAGCGTAGCTGTGACGGTGATGGTGGTGGCGAAACAGTACGTGTTTTGCAGGATGACACTGCAGATGATGGCCATGAAAGGGGGCTTGAGGACGGGGCTTTTGATGAGGATTAGGATGAGGATGAGGATCCTCATAATAATGTGATCCTCTCACACATGTATGACCATCATACTTTGTAACCCCGAACCAGGATGTTCATCGCTACTCTTTCTCGATCATGAATAGAACAACACATGAACCAACTTTTAATCTGTGAATATTTCTGGTAAGATTTTCGGTTTGTATTTCGTGAAAGGTAACCTATCCTTGTATACATACATCTGATTTAATCTATGTATTTCTTTCTTCTCTTCTCTGATCCTAATTGATCTAATCTTATCTGTCTATCTCCTGTCATGTTCCTGGTTGAAGTTTTTTTGAAGATGTTTCTTGCGCGGAAGCTTGGTACCTGGTCGTGGGAATGTGCGTCCGGTGAGCTGAGCTCGTGTGTCCTATCTATCCTGTTTGTCCTAGCTGTCCTGTTTGCCCAATCTATCTGATCTTTGCAATTGATCCAGTCTATCGCCTCTACCTGATCTATCTTTCCTCGTCTACTCGATCGAATCCATCTATATATCCGATCGAGCTACTCGATCGAGTCCATCTATAAATCTGTTCCTATCTACCGTCCACGTATCTTGCCCTTCCCTATCTCATCTGACCTGTTCTAGTTTGTTCTCGTCTGATCTCTTCATCATGTGTCCAATAACTCTCCTATCCAGGTAGCGTAGTTGTTCTTACCTTATCTTATCGTATCTCACCTTTTAGGTTTTCTTGTCGTTTCCTAGCTCACCTCATCTTATCTCACGCTTTCTTCTCTTCTCTCATCCTTTTTGATCTAACTAATCTTATCTGTCTATCTCCTTTCATGTTCCTGGCTGAAGTGTTTTAGAAGATGTTTCCTGCGCGCAAGCTTGGTATCCAAAATGTCGTGGGAATGTGCGTTCGGTGAGCTGAGCTCGTGTGTCCTATCTATCCTGTTTGTCCTAGCTGTCCTGTTAACCGAATCTATCTTATCTTTGCAATCGATCCAGTCTATCGCCTCTACCTGATCTTTCTTTTCTCATCTACTCGATCGAATCCATCTATTTATCCGATCGAGCTGCTCGATCGAGTCCATCTATAAATCTGTTCCTATCTACCGATCCACGTATCTTGTCCGTCCTTCCTATCTCATCTGACCTGTTCTAGTCTGTTCTCATCTGATCTCTTTATGTGTCCAATTTTTCTCGTCTTTCCAATGTACTTAGTCTATCTTCTCGATGTAATCTGTCTATACCCGTGTGAAATTTTTCGTACCTATTTACCTTTCCAGGTAGCATAGTTGTTCTTACCTGATCTTATCCCACCTTACCTTTTCTAGTTTTTCTTATCATTTCCTAGCTTACCTCATCCTATCTCATGCTTTCTTCTCTTCTCTGATCCTTTTTGCTCTAATTAATCTTATCTGTCTATCTCCTTTCATGTTCCTGGTTGAAGTTTTTTAGAAGCTGTTTCTTGCGCGGAAGCTTGGTATCCAAAATGTCGTCAGGATGCGCGTTCGGTGAGCTGAGCTCGTGTGTCCCATCTAGCCTGTTTGTCCTAGCTGTCCTGTTTACCCTATCTATCTAATTTTTGCAATCGATCCAGTCTATCGCCTCTACCTGATCTATTTTTTCCTCATCCAGTCGATCGAATCCATCTATATATCCGATCGAGCTACTTGATCGAACCCATCTAAAAATCTGTTCCTATCTACCGACCCACGTATCTTGTCCTTCTGTGTGTGGGCGTGGGCCCGTGAGCAAGCCCGTGGCCGTGGGCTCGTGGGCCCGTGCGCCCGTGGATGTTGAGCGGACGCTTCTCCGATAAGGGAGCGCCCGCGTGCTCTTCCCGGTTCTTGTGTTGGGGCGCTCTCTGGACCCGATCGCGCTTGTCGAGCCATGTCTGTGGCAGCTGTGGTGGACCTTGCTGACCATGTTCTGCAAGGCTTAACAAGGCAGAAGTTTTGATCATTGCTTGCTGACTGGGAGCAGCCTACATTGTTGGAAGCCTTGCAATGTGTTGGTGATGGGATTGAGGTGAAGCCCTTTGCCTTCCGCCCTGGATCTGGGTTCAGCTTTGACGGACCTTCCTGTCTCTGCGTGGGTCACGATGCCACACCTCGCACCTCGCTCCATTTCGATCGCCGCTGGAGTGCATGGTTCCCTTACTCGTGCCACCAAAAATGAGCGTCTACAATTTCAATTTCAGTATTGACTCCACTGTTCATTTTCGGCCAGAGCTGGATTGCAACTTTGGCTGGGGCTGTACTCATTTGTATTGTGGAGCCTTTGGGGGTTGGAACCAAGCTGTTGAGTGGATCCCTAACGCTGGAGTTGGTTTCTCCCCAGGCCGCCACATTTTTGTGGACAATTGTGAAGTGATTACGGATTTGCGCAGCGTCAAGCATGACGTGCAGGTGTTGAAATGCCGGCTCAAACAACACGAGGGCCCTGGAACCCTGCTGCAAAACTGGGAGTGCTCGGGGATGTCGCTGATCGTACATTGCCATTCGCGCGCCGCAGTCAATTGAATCTCCTATGTTCACTCTCCTCGCCATGCCAATCGTGGTCAAGGGAGGAAAGAAAGGCAGGAGGACTTTTGGACCTCAATGGATGGAGTTCTATTGATGCCCTTTGCCAAGTTCTTGCGCGTGCACAGTGTGTTGATGCAATCAAAGCACGCCCGCGCTACCCGCTTGTACAAAGCCTTGCTTGCGTGTTTGGGTATATGACCCTCTGGACACAGGTCGTCCCATGTCACGAGTTGTCGCACCACTATCGCTCTTGCTGGCTGTGTGTGTCTGTGTGTGGGTCCGAGCTGACATTCCTGCAGAGTGCTCGATCGCGCCACGTGTGCCTTGGTCTGATGCTAGGTGCCATTTCCACCTTCCCACGGTGTGGACTGACCAAGTTGGGTTGAGCGCCTCAGAAGCTGCAGTATATAACGACCCACAATTCCTGCCAACAGCGAAACGAGCCAAAGTCGGTGTGAACTCTCGTGCCAATGCAGGTCTTGCAAGCCGTGTTAATAGCCATTATGCGAAATGCGTGGGAGCATCTGTTCGAACAAGGACCCTTTGTCCGTCTTTGTCCCATCAGCTGTGCGCACAAATGGCTTTCGACTAATCTCCGATTCTCCCCTCCTCACCATGCTGGAGTTGATCTTCGCGCCAAATCCGAGTGTGTCATCGACATGGTCCTGCTCAATGCGTTCCGACTTATGCATTCGTGGACTTTCCATTATACAGTACGTGAGCTCGCAGCCATTGCTAAAGAGTCGAATCTTTGTGTGCGGGATTGTCAGCTTGGCGCCGGCGCAGTTCACTGTCAACTATGATGGAACTTCGCCTACCATCGCCATGCCTGGCCCAGTGCAACAGCCAATCTTCTTGCAAGCGCCTGGATGCCTTGAGAACTTTGGAGCATTGCCGCGTTTGGGAGTCTCCAAGCGATTGAGTTTGAGCGGTCAAATGCAGGGCACATTGTTCACATCTTGCACTACGCAAGCTACCAGGGTCTGTCTCTGTGCTTTGCAGTCCTTCGAACTACGAGGTTTTGCTTTCTAGCATTCGTGGTCTCGCTCCCAGTGGGAGAGTTGCAACTTCCACTGCCTTTGACGATCAGTGGCCAAGCCAACTACACAGCAAGGATCATTCATGTCTTTCGACTGCCAGAAAATGACCAAGTCTGCGCTGTTGCTGGCACTGCGCCTCCCCACTATGACATCCTTCATGCTGTCGTCACAGCGCCATGGAGCTCTTTGCCGACCTTCGCCTTGACTGGAACCATCTTCGAGGTTCAGCAAATCACTGGCATCCCCGTGGCGCAGCGCGATGAAGCTCTCCACCGAGGCACTATCATCATCCACCTCCAACGTAGCTCTGACATTTGCGCAGGAGGACACCACCTTGCATCAGGTGCTACACCCGCTCAATGCTGGGGCGGACTTCCAGGCAAGGACCGAGTTTATGTGCGCCACTCACGGGTGGATTGCCGCAGACGAGGTTTGGAGCATCGCGTAGAATCTTATGTTCATCCAAGATCATGTCCGCTTCACTGCCCCTGTTTACTGGAACCAACTTGGAAGGGACGGGGAGCTTACCCTGTCTCCATTCGGAGAGATCATGCTCTTCAACAACACGACAAACGTCCTTTGTGTGCTCGTCGACGACCACTGGGCTGCCATAGAGATCTTCAGATCTGAGATGACAACGTGCGCCTTACGTTTGTGCAGATGCCACCTCACCTGCGTACACCAGCCACCTTCATCGTGCCCAGGCTTTTGGACATTGCGCCGCGTCGCCTCACCACGTCCAATGAGCGTGATACTCACTTGCCACACCTTTGCGGATGGAGGCTTGTCCAACGCTGGGTGCAGCGTTTCGACCTTAAAGACGAATTCCAGGTCGAGGCTTTCCACGGCGTAGCTGACCATTCCGTGACATCATCCATCTCACACTGGAATGCCCACTTGAAGGCTGGCAGACGTACAATGCACCACTTTCGCTTGTCCAGCTTGCTGCAAAGCTCCGCTCCAAGTTCTTGATCTACCTCGGCTTTCCCAGTGAGGTTGCCACCTTTATCCTCGGCTCTGCCGACTGATGAGATGGACTTCTACGCTGGAAGCAGCGCGTGTCATTCTGCCTGCAACACTCTTCTGCGGATTTGGAGTGTGGAATCTGACCACATGATCAACTCCCTCACGCCGGTTTATATGGATACACTCATTGTCATGTGATCTGGTTCATCCTCCACAACAATCATTGGCTCCATTTCGAGTGCTATTTGCGTGGCTGTGATTCGGCGTTCATTGCTTCTGTCCCAGTGCGCCAGCAAGGAAGTTATGGCCCTCTCATTCAAAATCCTGACGACTCAGATTAGCAATGACCACAATCGAATAGCGGTGGATTTTGTAGACCAAACGATGCCCCGAGAGTTATGTGGTTACCATTTGCTTGCCAACATCTTCTACCGCCTCGGTCTGAACGCGCCTCCACCACTCGACCTCTCCAATGGTCAACATGGTCCCCTCATCCAGCGGGTCCGCCAAGAGGCCAGGAGGGTTTGGGTGCGAGCGGAAGGCCAGACTTTGTCATTTGCCGCCAACATTCGCGATTAGTATCTCCTTCGAGTCAAGGGCAACAGATTTGCTGGCACGTACTGCGCTGCAGGAGCCATTGACAGCATGGATGTTGAGACTCAGCCTGGAATCAACCCATGCAGACCCACTGACGCCGCATCCGGCCGGTGCCGTTAGTGCGGCCCCAAGGACGTGACTCGTTGTCGCGCGACAATGACCCTTGGGTGCGGAAGGTGCCTCGACCAGCGCTTTTTGGGGTCTGACGGCAAGCCCACGATCCAGACGCGCCGCCTTCAGCTTGGGCCGCACCGAGGCGGCGTTGTCCTCCTGACCAAGTCCTTCATCTCAGAAGTGTCCAAGCATGCTGGGGCTCCCAGGACCTTGCGATCCTCCTCTGAGTTACTGACCAGATGCATCTACCACATCTTGCAGCCAAGCTTGAAGACCTTACGAAGTCGCGACGCACGATGAGACCGCAAAGATCTCTTACAAGCGCCTCACTATAAGTTGCCTGAGCCCAAGTGCAAGATCACCACCCAAGCCATCTGTGAGCTTGTCCTCGAGGTTGACTCACGGCTGTGCGCCAAGAGTGACTATGAGAAGATCAAGGATTCCCCCATTGCCTCCTTCAGGCTTCAGGGACCTGCTTTCACAATTTGTCACTGTTCCGGACGCCTCCATCGTCCTCTGTGGCTATAGGGGTCACTCAGCGCCCAGGCGCACCCAAAGGCGATACCATGTTGCAATGAATCGTCAAGGCTCCGCAACCACTGCGCTCAACGCTGCTTGAAGCAAGTGGGCACTCCACCCTACTTGGCAGGGAGTTCCTTCAGCGTGGTCAATGTCACCATGTCCATTTGGTCCGCAAATGTTGGTTCCATGCGTACAAATTCTATTTGGAAATCATGGGGAGCTGATGTTTGTTGCCTTCAGGAGACCCGCGTTGGTAAGGCGAACCTTTCATCCAACACCCTTGCCATTAAAGCTCTTGGACAAAGACTCACAACTAGCGACCCGCAATGGCGCAACTCTGGTGCTATTACCCCCTGGGGCCTGGGGTGGTACTGCCATTTTTGCTAGTGAGCCCGTCATCCAACCATTCGACCCGACCATTGACCACACGGGTTGTTATGTTGGTTTGTACCGTACTCAGAGATTGAATGCTGCATGGGTTCAAGTCACACCCAAATGTCGTGCCTTGATTGTTTGTGTTTACGCCACCACTGGCGCTTCACAAGACCCGGCTGTCCATGCAAAGAATGATGGTTTATTATTCGCAGATCTTTTTGATTTCATCGCACAGTTCGGCCAAAGTCCAATACTTGCGGGCGATTTTCAGGCTGACCCTGCAAGTTACCCGTCAATCGCCAGCCGCCTTGCTTTCCAGAACTGGCGCGACCCTGTCGCCACTGTTGATGAGAACGGGTTCTCTACTAGACCAATCACATTTTCCCGTGATGGGTTTTTTTCGGGTGCTGATGATGCTTCCTCTTCAATTGACGCTGTTCTTTTGTTGAAACCGCTGAGTAGATCGCCAGCATAGGCCCCTCAAACTTACCTTTCGTTGGGCTACAATCGAACAGTTCGGTTTTGTGCGCCTCAAGAGTGCCCCCTTTGATCCAGCCTCGCTTGACAAAGCTCAGTGGGACCCGATTCAATTTCCGGCTGGCGTGAGTTCCAGGATAGTTAGTTTTCCGCTTCCGACGGTGAAACCAAGTGGTCCATTGTTAATGATTTTCTCTTTCACTCTCTTGGTCCAGACCGGAGCTCGTTGGAAAGACGGGCCTAAAACCAGAGGTAAGGAACCCACCTTCGTTCCCAAGAGGGTTGCCCCGAAGCAGCGCCAAAACTTTTGCGCTGCCACGAAGAAGTCAACCTCGCTGCGCAAGCTGCTTGGCCGGTTGAATGAACTATTCTGTCGACTCACAAGGGAGCCCACAGGATTTTTTCATTACCAAACACACGGCCTACCATGCGTTTAAGGGACTCCTTCTACACAAGGCACCATTCGTTTGGCACTGCCCTAACCAAGCTACCTTGGCTGAAGTTTTTCTTGCGAGACGTTGGGCTGAATCTACTGCAGCCCTTCCACGCTGACACAAACTTTCCAGAAACCTGAGTCAGGCGTGTGGCTAACATAGACCACTTCCAGGTTTGTGGAAAGTTTGTGTCAGTGTGAGAGTGGAAGTGGTCTATGTTAGCCACACGCTTGACTCAGGTTTGTGGAAAGTTTGTGTCAGTGTGTGGACCAGGGACTGAGAGTGGAAGTGGTCTATGTTAGCCACACGCCTGACTCAGGTTTGTGGAAAGTTTGTGTCAGTGTGGACCAGGGACTAAAATTGGAAGTGGTCTATGTTAGCCACATGCCTCACTCAATATCTGGAAAACTTAGTGTCAGGTTGGACCGTGGACTGAGAGTAGATCTTATATGTCCCAGGAATGCGCCGTTTCCAGTGTGCCATGTTGGCCCCCACCGTGCTAAAATAGTTTTGCACCTGCAGTACTTCGGTTGAGACTAACGTAGACCATGTTCAGGAGGCCCCTACAGGTATGTGACATGGTCCATGTTAGCCGCCACCGGGCCATGTTGATCTCTACCGGCGCGGTCTATGTTAGCTTGCGTTCAGTTTATAGTCAGAGTGCAGTTGGTCCATCTTAGTGTCAAAATCGATCATAGACTGAGAGCGGGAACGGTCCATGTTAGTGAGGGTCCAGAAATTACCCAAAAAGGCGCTAATACCGTTTCCCCAGGAAGTCACCGTTTCCAGTGGTCCATGTTAAAGCGCACTTGAAATTGAGTTACGGTCTATGTTGTTTTTCCCCGGAGTACCACCACTTGAAGAACCGTGCCCAAGATGAGCCTCCAAATGTTGTGCTCGATGAACATAACAACATTATTTACCAACCAGAAAAGGCTCTTGATGCCCTCAATTCGGCTTGGGATGTCATTTTTGCTGCGAATGTATTGTGTGAACATCCGCTTCGGGTCTTAGAAACTGTGTGGCCTCAAATCCATGATAAAGCAGAGCCTTTTTATTGTAATTATGCATGTTTTTGATGAACAAAACCTTCAAAACTTTCTCAGGCAGTAAGTGTATTCAACAGGTGAATGGAAGGTTCGGAAAAGATTGAGAAGCGTTGTGAAAGTTCTCAGTTCTCAGTTTCTTGGGTCTACTGGTTAGAATGCATTTTGGTGACCGCTGCGCACGCTGTTCCTTGAAATCCTTTTCACCTCTTGTTTGGTTTTACTAGCCTCGTGGTTCAGCTGATCTCTTTCAGCATTCTCTTGGATTGTTGACAGCCTCAGGTCATGTTGCTTGCCTCATGCTCTTTACAGGGCGATTTGCATCATCCTTGTATGCATGCAGTTCATTCTGTTCATGGGGGCCTTGCGTCGTTTTTGTTTGCGTGCGCCAAGGCTTTCTCTCACTGCGTATATAGATATTCTTTGCCTGTTTCAACTGTTTCTGGTGGTTTTGGTGCCTTGTAGGCCGTTTGTCAGGGAGGCCCTGCGTTTGCAAATCAACGCCTTGAACTATGTGGTTAGAAACAGAACAGTAAACAGATCAAAAAACTGCGCAGTTTCTAGAATTTCCAAATTGTTTTAGATCCTTCCCCAATTCCTACATTCCTTATATCCTTCTCCAAGTCCTACAGACACCACATTTCCAATTGTCTTTTTTTGCTTTGGGGGTTATCACATTTTGTTATGCGGATTGGGCGTGAGTCTGGGAATAGTGAGTCGTCTTGAATGGAAGGTCAGAAACGAGCACATCACGTCCCATGAAAGCCTTGCATCAGTATCGCATCCCATTCCGTGCGGAAGTTTCGATGAACCTTCCAGGCCGCTCAAAAGATGTCAATGTCATTTGTTGTGTTTTCTTGCAAACGAAGATGTGACATGACATGGTGCGACTTTGTCCTTGGCGTCCACGGATGCTAAAGTCGTGATGGCTGCTTCTGCTAGCATGACACGGAGAACAGATACAAACAGAACGGCCAGAACTGCCTTTGGCTGAGTCTAGCCTGCCAAAATGCTGCAGGCCAAAATGCCTGGAACTGAACGACCCTGTTGTCCTTGAGCCAGGCGTGGGAAAAGTTGTGAGACTTGTGAGAGTTCATGACAGTCCATCAGAGCGGGCGAGAACTTGTTTCGCTTCGGTCGCCACAGCCAGTTTTGCAGGCCAGTCCAACTTGAACTTTCAAGTCGACCTACGTGGAGGACACATTGACGTGGTCACAGCAGACTCCAGAAGCAGCTTTTTGGGTGGATTGCGAAAAGGGGCAAAGGATACACCTTGCGTGCCCTGGCTGATCAAACAGTGTTTACAGTAATTTTGGGGACATCTACGGTCAATTTGCTTGTCTCCCGGACATGGTCACAGCATCACCATTTAATGCCCGCCAAGGCAATCATTCCAAAGGTTGCAATGAAGTTTTGGAATGGCGCGGAGCGGGTCCTTTACGAATACGTTCGTCAAGGAGGTCAGCTCTATGTCACCGGTGGCCTGGGTCCTCAGCAATGGCGGTGCAGAAGCAAACGAAGAATCTGAAACATATCTTTGGAGAGCAACACCAGTTCTAAGGTTCCAAGACTAATATGCAATGACTAGGGTAGCTAGACTACGTAGATTGCGTCGGATGAGGCCACCACAATCGAGAGATCCTCAGAGATGTTTTTGGCTTGGATGTGCAACATGGCCATTCGGGCAACGTGCGCTTGGGTGGCACGATTGTGAACGTATGTCTTTCAAGACAAAGTCTACCCACTTCTATGCTAGCCATTTTATATTGCCCTCTAGCACAAGTGGTGGGGAAGGGGCCGCGTACTAGATGGCGAAACAACGCACTAATTCAATCGATGTGCACGCGTGCGAGTTGACAGCAGGCAGTCCGCAGGTCCTGAGGCAGCCAAGCGTGTGAAGATGGATTGACATGCGTTTGGTCCTTGCGAGCCGATGGTGCAACCTTTGCTGTCCACAAAACTCAGGTTGACATGACATGACCAAAGATGCAAGTGCTGCTTATGCAAAACACTGATGCGGGAGGAATGCGATGAATGGCGCACAATACACAACAAACGGCTTGATTCTTTTGAGCCGCATTCATTCAAATTGTAGTCATGGCCATGTGCGTGAATGGCTGCATGGATGAGGGCAAGCTCATCCTTTCCTACAACAGAGGGGAAGGAAGCCCTGAGGAAGCAGAAACTGAGAATCAACTCCATGCACAAAGCCACCCCAGCACTCTGCAAGAGGCTTTGACCCCGAGTGGAAAAATTGAAAAGGAGGAGCATGCTTGGGCACGTTCGAAACCAAATTATGGGATCATTGCTTTCCATGCAAGGGCAGACATCTTGGGCATTTCTTAAAGGATCGGGTTCTTCAAGGTCCTGAAGCTGCCTATGAGCAGCTAGATTACCCAGGCTGCGATCCCATTAGGCAAGTGTCCAGTGCAATACTGTTCATCGCAAAGCTAAGAGAAGGGATCGTGGGATGTTGACAACTTCAATGGTCATTCTTCAATCCTTGAGTGCAAGACTTTTAACAGGAGAAGATCAACTCGTGTCACTCGGTGATAGTCTTTTACTGAGTCGAACTTAGTGGGAAGCTTGGCAAACCTGCTGTCTGAGTCTAGTGCGCAGCATGAATCCAAAAGCGAAGGAGGCGAAGCAGTGATCCTTGGCACCTTCTGATTCTAACCCACACCAGGGACAGGACGAACTGACCCGCGCCCAAGCAGCACGAAGACACATACGGCACTCATAAGTTAGAATTTTGCCACAACCCTCGTGAGGGAGAGGCTGATCTTTCTTAGGATTTTGGCAAATGCATCTTCTGTGAGCATCGGCTAACAGTCAATCTTCCGCAAAAAGACACGAGCTTTCCGAGGGTAAATGAAACACGGACACTTGGTGAAGGCTGAGACAAACTGAAGCCGTGGGCCGTGGGCACAGTAAGCCACGTCCTGCTGAAGTATGAAAGTGTGCGCCCAAATTCGATAACTCAACAAGAATTGTGATCATCCGGATACAGCTTGGGTGTTCGGGGCAGCTCTATGTAAAGTTTGGCCCGCATATGTTCCAATCCGGACATCCATCGTCAAATGAACGACGCGTACAAAAGATTGCAGAAGGCTATCCTGCGAATGACAGACTTACGGAGCGAAGGTCTCTAGCTTCTACTTTCGTCACACTGTGGCTAGCAGTAATTGAATGCAAGTACAGAGAATTACTCATCAACAACATCTGATTGATCGAAGGAGAGGCAAGTCACCCCCGCGGCCAGATCAGAATTGTGAAAGAGCATGGATGGCCCTCGGACATGTGTCACTGTTGTCGCCGCAGGCGCCTTGAGCATCTGGCTTCGAGCCAAACAGTGTGCGAGTGTTCTTGGCCCCTTAGATTAGGTGTGTTTGAACCTCCGCTGTTTAACAGTGGCAGCGGAGCTGTCGACCCTCGTGCCATAGCGCTGCCCTGCGTTTGGACTTCGCTAGTGCTACTTCGTCTTCTACGTGCTGACGGTCTTTGCTTTGGCCTGCTGGCCTCGACTTCTTGCGTGTTGGGCTGCTTCGCCCAACTTGGCCGTGCTGGCCTGGCTTTGGACAACTTCGACTTCGTGGTCTGGACTACGTCTGAACTACAACGTGGACGACCTGGACACGGACTTCCCTGGTGGCGTAAAGCCTTTCCCTTTTGAGGGGTAGAAGGTTGCCTGGTGGCGGGCCACTTCAACGTGGACTTGGAGACGGAGAAGATGAGTAGGATGACCGAGGCTTTGACAGCTACATACCGGTCTGGGATGGACGGAGCGAGGCGCTTCGAGAGTTCAAGAAGTCCGTCCAATGGTGGTTGCACTCAATCGACCTAGAGAAGACCACTTCCTACAACCTGGCTGCCCGCTTCGCAATGAGGCAGAAAGGAAGTGCCAACTACGTGCGCTGGAGTTCGACCCAAAGGAACTTGAATACACTCCAGCTGAGAAGGTGAAGGATGATGAGACCGATGAGATGATCGAGATTTCACCCGCGGTCTACGACGCCGGAATCCAGAAGATCCTGGCCTCCTGGGATGACATGGTTGGGAGGTCACAGACAGACCGCAAGGGTGAGCTTCGGGAGAAGTACTACCTGCAGCTTCGTCGTGGTGGCAGTGAAAGTGTGCCGAACTTCGCTCTTCGGTACAGGACCCTGATCGGCGAGATGAAGGCCGAAGGAATCACTGTGGACCCCAGCGAGCAGGCATGGTTCTTCAAGCAAAAGCTTGCCCTCACCGAGCTTCAACGACAGATGTTGGAGACCACCCTGGGCGTCGAGACCGAGGACTATGGAGCCTGCGAACGAGAGGCAGTTCGCCTCTTCAAGAGAGTCCATTTTGGACCTGGCCATGGACATGGAAGCCAACACCGCGAAGGCGGACATGGGAGCTTTAAACGACCTCCTTCTTTGACGGCTTCTACTTTGTCCAGGTTTCGCAGGAGTTTCCCTTCGACTACATCGTCTTCTACCCCCTCCTGGAGGCGTGGCGGAAAAGGCTTTGGTGGTTCGGTCAACGTCACTGAGTATGACGACGAGGTGACGGCTGAGAACGAGGCCTTTGAAGCTGAAGGAGAACCCCCAGCTGAAGAGGATGACGGTGGTGCAGCAGATGCAGAAAGCCTAGCTGGCTTTGAAGGACTTCAACAGACCATTGAGGCCCTTGCGACAGAGATTGATGAGTTGGCTGATGGGTCACAAGGCGATGCGGCGATGATGACCTTGCAGCCATTGAGGAGCAAGTGGAAGGTGCAGTTGAGGCATTGGTGACCCTTCGTGAAGCGAGGTCGCAAATCAATGCCCTCAAGCGAGATCGTGGTTTTCGTGGACCTGGTTCGACTGGCTTCAAAGGAGGCAAAGGTCGTGGCAAGAAAGGTTCAGGCTCAAGCCAAAAGGATGGCAAGTGCTTTGCTTGTGGTCAAACTGGTCACTGGCAAGGTGATGCTGAATGCCCTGCAGCAGGCAAGAGCATTGGCAAAGGAACGACGCCAAAGTTCCCAAGACCAATGCAGAAGCCTGCAACTTCATCGTCGACTACCTCACCAAAGTCTTCGAACTACAGGAGTGAAGCGCTCATGGCTGAGGTGAATGTGGTTGACCTGTTGGCAGGAGCTCAAAATGTTTCCTTTGACTTGGAGCCCACCATCCACGAGATCAATGTGGTTTCTTCCTTGTCTGAGGCTCTTTCGACAAGCACAGCCAGTGCAGTGGGCCTTGACCCAGACAAGCTCTTCGTGGCGGCTTTGGACTCCGCATGCAATCGGAGTTGCGCCGGAGCTGAGTGGTTGGCTCACATGAAGGATGCCTTGGAGAAAGCCCCTGAACCCATCAGGAGCTTGGTTGATGAGAAGCCTTGCCGAGACTACTTCAGGTTTGGCAATGGGGGTGTCTTAGAAAGCCTAAGAAGGCAGAGGATTCCTGTCCTGGTGCGAAACCAAGTGGTCCTCCTCTGGTTCGCGGAGATCCCATGTGCTTCATTGGGGTGCTTGCTTGGGAAGGACTTCTTAGAGAGCTTAGGGGCGACTTTGGATTTTCCCTCCAAGAAGGTGCAACTGAGGTATGTCAGTGATGGTTGGATTCCCCTGAGCAAGATGAGGGCTGGACACTTTTCCATGAACCTTCTCCCCAAGCCCCTCTCGTCGTGGCCGACGCTCGCTTCGCAGTCTTGGCATGTCGTAGGAGTTGGAGGTTGTTGCGAGGTTCAATGTGAAGGTCGAGTGTCATGGAAAGCTCGCAATCGTCTTGTCGACCGTTCGAGTGATGCTGATGGTGACTTGAACACGGTTGCGCACTACATCCCGGAGTTCTTCAGCTCAAGCAAGGCCTGGATGCCTGGGGAAGATGCTGCCCAGCCCGTTCGACGTCCTCACCCCGGTGGTGTCGCGATGGCAGCGCTTCCTACTTCGACTTCAGGCGAGGAGAACATGGCATTGGAAGGGCGTGATGCTTTGGCTGGTTCAGCGACCTTTCCTTCGCTACATGCCGGCGCCCTTGCCAGTGGTGACGACTTCGGAGGAGTGGAAAGCTCAGCTGAAGGGCATGGTGAAACGGCATGCGTGGCCGAAGCGCTGGCAACCGAAGGCGATGGAGTACATGTCCCTCGTCCACCTCAACGAGGCCAAGGTTCTTCGGCAGAGGATGGGACTGGAGGAAGCCTTCATGGAAGACGAGGCGGTGATGTTCGGAATCAAGGCTCTGAAGAAGCCGGACAGAGCTCGCCAGCAAGCCGCGCTAGTTCAGGCAACTCACCAAGCCATCGCAGAGCTGGATGGCCGGAAAGAAGATCTCGCCCGGGAGCTTCTCGGACCCCGAGGAGGAATGCCCCGGACGAAGGCGGACCTGGTGAAGTTGGCGGTGCTGTTGAACGTGGTCGTGGATCCCAAGGACACCATCGAGCAGCTGAAGGTGAAGATCAAGCCGCTAGTGGACGCAGTGATGGGGGAAGCCCATGGCTCCTGCCCACAGGCGAGCCAGAAGCAAGACGGCGTTGACGACCCCGGACGCCACAGTCAGCCTGGGACCACAACAGCAGCATCAGCACCAACAGGACCAACTCCACCAGTCCCGACTGCGGTTCATCCTCACCCAGTGCCGTGGGGACTCCAGATGAGCCCGGATGGGCAGGGCCACTTTGCCCACTTCAACCCCCACACCCGTTCAGCTCAGGACGGTTGGGTACTCACTCCTCAGTTCTACCAGCTGAACGAGACCGACGATCAGATGCTGTGAGGCTCTCAGTTGGCACCCTGAGGAAGGCTGCATTCAAGGACATGAAGAGTGGTGCACGCCTAGCTGTTCGTGATGCAGTGATGAAAGCCCGTCGAATGCGAGAAAAGATGGGAGCCCCCTGTGAGCTATGTCAATGAGGTTATGGAGGCAGAGTATGTCGACTTCATTGACCAGGTGGCCAGTGGCAAGCAGTCTGAGGTCTTCATGGCGGACTTGCAGATGCCGGAGCTGCCTGCCAGTCGCTTCGAGTGCATTCGACTTCCTCTTTCAGGACTTCGAGAACCTCTCACGCGCCCAAGCAGACTTCATCGTCGACTGACAGATGAGTGGCGTTTTGGCCACATCAATGGATGGATCTGCAGAGATCACTACGCCCCTCGAGGATTCTGTACACTCCCTCTGTCGACGGCAACGGCGCCAAGGTTCCTTCCCATTGCCCACGCCGTTGATGCCGCTTCCAGGTATCAAGTCGCTGAGGTACTGGAAGAGAAGAGCGGGCTGGAAGTCATCAAGTTCTTCCAGGAGTGTTGGTTCAATACGCTCAGCGTCCCCTCGCAGATCACCACGGATCGTGGCAGAGAGTTTACGGCGGCAGTGGTGCAGCACACCATGGACATGCACGACGTGGTCTTGCACCATGTGCCGGTAGGCGCACCTTGGCAAAACGGCATAGCCGAGAGAGCGGGAGGTTCACTAAAGGCCGTTCTCCGAGCAACAATCCACGAGGCGGTAGCAGCTGGCATGGATGACATGCGAACCGCCCTGGCTTCAGCGCTGGAAGCCGTCAACAACGACGTGGATGGCACCGGGTTTTCTCCGAGCCAGATGGTGCTGGGACGTCAACCTCGAGTTCTTGGAGAGGCTGGGCCCTCAGACCTTCGAACCAGACTTGCAGCTCACAGCATGGCCCTTGAGACACCTTCGTTCTCCAGGCTGGTGGCCATGCGAGAGGTTGCAAAGCTTGCCATGGTGAGACTTCACTACAGCAGAGCGTTGAGAGCAGCTTCAGTTGCACGAGCTCGTGACCAAGTCGGTTGGGATGGATTCACTGTTGGTGATGTTGTGTACTTCTTCCGTGAACAGAAGCCCACGAGCAAGAAGATGAAACTCGTGCAGAGAAGGAGGCTAGAGCTGAAGAAGTGGCATGGACCTGGAGTGCTCTTGGCCATTGAAGGCAAGGAGATGCCGAATGCTGCCTACGTCGCCTACGGGGGCAATGTGACTAAAGTGGCCATGAACCATCTACGTCATGCAAGTTCTCTAGAACGTCTTGTTGCTTCGGACTGGGATGCCATCGTTGAGGATGTCATCAATGCAGTGGAAGACCAACATCCTGATGACCAACAAGAAGGAGACGGAATTGGTGAGGAGAGCTATGAGCCAACAGAGCCGCCGGAGGAGCCCCCAGAAGTTCAACCAGAGCTTCGTGGAGAGTCACCAACACCTGCGGTGGTTTATCCTTTCCCTTACCCAGCGATGATGCCAGCTTTGGTGCAGGCAGCACCTTGTTCAAGCTACTCGATGGACTTCTTGGTGGAGGCCCAGAACCTGGAGGTGGACTTCGTGGTGATGGCGACCTACATCCTCTTCAACCTCAACAAGCTGATGATGGTCGTGACCCTCAGGCCGGACAAGAACTACCTGTTGAGAGTGGGAAGCCGGAAGCTTCAACTGTCCCTCGACCTGATGTTGTTCCTGAAGAGACGCCGGCTGAATATGGTCGCAGGCTTGAACAAGCTCAAGGAGCTGTGAGACGAGCTCTTTCCGAGCCAACAGACGACCGAGAGGCCGTTCGCAGAAGGTTGATGGAACCACTTCGACTTGGTGGCAAAGCAATAGATGTTCTGTCTGCAGAGCTGAGACACCCGTTGTTGGAGGCCGTCAACAAAGCCCAGGAAGACATAGAGAATGGCCATCATGGAGAAGATGATCACGGAAGCTGGGATGGCAGATGGTCTCGTCCAACAGAGCGACAAGTGAACACAGTTCACAAACTACAAATGCAGTGGCCTTCCGGATCGAACAGCGACGCCAGAGAAGCCCTGACCACTGCGGCTCAAGGACGTGAACTTCGATGGTCAGAGATGAATGAAGAGACAAGACAAGAATTCCGTCTTGCAGCGGATGACCAATGGAAGAAATGGCTGGAGAATGAAGCTGTGATGGTGTTAGGCCCTGATGAGTCCCGAGCGGTGGAACAAGAGTTGGAGCGAAAAGGTGAGCTTGAGAGAATCCAAGGTTCATCCTGGTTGACAAGAACGCCAAGCTCCGATCTCCTGAGTGCCCGCTTCCGCTGAAGGCAAATGCACGGATCATCGTTCCTGGATTCCGTGACCTTGCCAACCTCAATGGAGAGCTGAGAACAGATTCCCCAACGGCTTCAAGAATAGCTCAACATGTTGTTTGCTATGTTTGTGCCTGTCATCCAGAATGGTGTCTTCTCAGCGCGGACGTGCGCGCAGCTTTCCTGAAGGGCGACCCCTATGTGCAGCGGCAACTGTACATCAGAGGAACCAACCCGAAGCTCGGTCCGAGCATCGGAATCCCCACTGGGTGTGTGGCCAAAATCCTCAAGGGCATTTTTGGTCTTGCTGATGCACCTCGTGAGTGGTACCTTCGACTAGCCCGTGAACTTGGAGAGGACAACTGGATTCGGTCAAGTCTTGACCTGGCACTATGGCTTAAGTTCAACAAGGAGAACGAGCTCACAGGCATTCTAGCAGCGCACGTCGGCGACCTGTTGATGTCTAGAGACAAGGATGCTGAAGCATCATTGGTTCGACTTGGTGAACGGATTGGCTTTGGTTCTATGGACTCCCCACCATTCAGTTGGTGTGGAAAGACCTTCAGTCGAGAAGCTGATGGCCGAGTGACCTTGACTATGACAAGGTACCATGAGAACCTGACTGGCATGCAGCTAACACGCAAGAGACGGAAGGACGTCTCAAGCTTGCTCAATGCCGCTGAGGTGAAGAAGCTAAAAGGAGTTCTAGGAGCCCTACAGTGGTTGGTGGCACAACTTCGCTTCGACATGTCCTTTGCGGTGAGCAGCTTGCAGTCTGAGCGAGCAACGGTTGGAACTGCGCTTCGAGTAAACAAAGTGGTGGAAGAGGCAAAACGCCATAAGGACTTCACCCTGCAGTTCAAGGCCGTGGACTACAAGCTTGGCGGCATCATGGTGGTGACCGACGCAGCTCTTGGCAATGTCAATGCCAATGGATGCACTGAGGCCATGCCGGCCGAAAAAATGCACAGTCAGTCCTGCTACGCGGTGCTCCTCGCCGATGAGCAGATGATGCTTGGAAAGCACGGACACTTCAATGTCCTGGACTTTCGCAGCCATCGGTTGCAAAGGGTCTGTCGCAGTTCCTACGCGGCAGAGACGCTGGGATGCGAGGAAGGGCTTGATGCGGCAGAGTTGCGCCGTGGCTTCATCGCCGAGCTCAGAGGCATCGAAGTCGCAAGCCGAACAGGACACCTCAATGTCTGTCAGGTGAACCTCGTTGGAGTCACTGACGCGAAAGACGTCTATGACAGACTCTCCCAAGATGTTGGGTTTGGTGCGCAGAAGAGCCTTGCCTTTAGCGTAGCAGCTCTTCGACAACAACTTCGAAGACCTGGAACCTCCATGAGATGGACGAGCAAGGCGAACCTCTTCGTGGACAGTGGCACGAAGATGACGGACAATAGTGCATTGCGAGAGACTTTGCAGAAAGGTGAGTGGTCGATTGAGTACAACGAAAGTTTCACAAAACAGAAGAAGAAAGAAGCCAAAGTGGCCGACATGGTGGATGACCTACCTGGTCGCGCAGTGGAGGCAAAAGATGAGGCCTTGATGCGCCATGTCTACAAGCTGGCGGAACAGAGTGGATGGCACTACGTTGAAGGTGTCGGGATTCATGTGGCACACAATGCCAAATCCCTGAGGAGTCCACAACCCAGGTACTCCCTGCGGGACTGGAGTTCCTATGCCAGCTGGAGGACCAAGACCGGCGAAGTGGTGTGGCGAGTGCTGGAAGAGAAGATCGACCTCAAGGACTTGAACAACCAGCAGGAGCAGTGGACGCACCGATGCCGGCAGCTGGTCACGTTTTACACCAGCGGTCCTCGGGCCACATAAAAAAGGATCCGTGTGAAAGAGCATGGATGGCCCTCGGACATGTTTCACTGTTGTCACCGCAGGCGCCTTGAGCATCTGGCTTCGAGCCAAACAGTGTGCGAGTGTTCTTGGCCCCTTAGATTAGGTGTGTTTGAACCTCCGCTGTTTAACAAGAATCAACAATTGAGACGGAGTGAAACATGTGTTGGCAAATGAGTCACTATTGGCCGTTGTAATGGGCTGTGGAGATCGTCAAGCATGTCTTAGAGACATCATGAATCCAGTAAGTGCTACCATTCACAGAAGGATCACATCCTCAATCGCTTCCAATGTAAGCGCGGAACCCCGCACCGATGCAAGCGCGAGTCTACGTTGCCGGCGCATGTTTTCAAGCACCTGACAAAGAGCCTTGCGTTTCCTTATACAAACATGATCAAAGATTCAACTTTCTAAAGTTGCGCAAACGAAACAAAAACCATTCAACACTACTAGCAAAATTGAGCCGATTTGGAATTTTGCAGCCCAAAACGGATCGATCCACTACGCAATCTGTACTTCGAAGTGCAGGATCATTGTTCTCAAAGCTGTGGAGTGCCATCAGTAGACCCTTGTCGCTGCTGGAACTCCCAAATTGCTTGATTGTATGGGCTGCTTGGAAGCTCGAAGTCGCCATGTGGACGCTTCAGCGTGACACACTCTTAGCATATTGAGCATTGGGGGGGCATGAAGTACGGAGAGTTGGAAGCAGAGTTGGAAGGAGGGCGAAGCTTGAGCAAGACCTGGCTCTACTGTATCCTTCTGCGATGTGATTTCTCAAGCACACCAGGAAGCCTCACATCAGCATCATGGATACAAGTCATGCAGCTCCACCTTGGCTGTTTGGCCAGAAAGCTTTGTAGCAAAGTGTTCTTGTGTCAGGGCCTTTTCTTAGCAAGTGCAGTTTACCCCTTGGTGCCCTTTTGATTCCGATTCATGTTCGCCCATATGACGGCTGCTGCAAGTTGGGTGGGCTAGCTGCTAGGTGTGGTCACTGTAGTCTTCCTTATAGCACACCTCATGCATACACACCACAGCCATTTGGGCGCACGTAAAAGGTGCGCTTGCTATATCTGAGATTTGCGTCACCCTTGAATACACGTTCCTTCTCCTTTGGTGGTCCTACTTTCCTTTCGTTTGTATGAAGTTAGAGCCTTTACACTCTCTCTCTCTCTCTCTGAGTAGGAATTGTGCGCCTAGACAATCAGCGCCCTTGTTCTTGGAACGAATCTTTTGTTGCGCTGTATTGAGTTGGTTCTTCATACTTGAACATACAATTCGGCCGTCGGCGAAAATTCCTTAAGTGCTTCGTGGTCAATGGAACATACATTCTGTTTGGATATTGAACTTGTTTGCGCAACTTTGTGCCTAGGTTTTGCGATTGCGTTTCACAATTTTTGTGTTGCTGGAAAATGTTTTCGACATGTAAAAGCTGCTTGATTGGCACTGTGTTTCTGGCATTGTTCGCGCATACGTCATGCGGGCACATGTACAGTACATACATCCGCTTCTTAGATCAGATGTACTTTTCTGCTTAGTTTTGAAAAACATCCTCTTTACTTGTCAATATTCGCTTGGTTTGCCTGCTTTTGTGTAGACTATGCGCTTGCGTGTCCAAATGTGTGGCTTGCCTGGTGCCAGAACTTAAAGCATGGTCCCTCTGACAACTGCGTTCATTGTACCTTTCGTGTACTGTATAAACCTTCGTCCTCAGCTGCATTTTCTGTCTGCATTGGTGATCAGATTTTGCTGTCGTTTGTATACAGTTCTGTCACTTTCATTCTTTGTCCGAATAGAACATAGGCGCCTATGTGTATGTGTATACACCCCTCTTTGGTGCGAATCTTTTCTTGCTCTGTATTGAAATGGGTTCTTCAGACGTTCACACCATGCGCAGACACTTGAGCACTTTGACATACAGTTCGACCATCGCCAAACATTCCTTAAGTTCTTCGTGGTCCATGGAACATACAATTTGCTTGGATATTGAACGTGTTGGTGTAACTTACTATATCTTTTTGGATTGGATTTCTTGTCTTGTGTTTTTATAAAAATTGCAATCGATATTCGATACGTGAACATACAATGCAACGAACAACGCTCGCAGAAGGATGCTTTGCTATTGGGGTTGTCAACTCGGTTAATTAGAGCATTTGTTGAAACATTCTTATTGTTGAATGAGGCTAGACCATGATTCAAACTTATTTGTAAGTTGTAAGTTGTGACTGACCGTCTGTTCTTACTGTGTAGTATCCTGTTACTGTACGGGATCCAACAGCACTTGTCTCCTCGATTCGATTGTCACCCGTAGTCAGTTGCACGCTGCGTGCTGCGGCCGATATTGGCATATACATTTTTGTTGGCATTGCATTTCTCAGCCAGTCCATCACATATTTGCATAGGCCTAGAAACGTGGGATTGTCAGTGACAAGGAGAGTTGAAGCAGATGTGGACCATACAATCGTCGCACCTTCGACACTATAAAAATATAAAGACTGGCTGTGGACCAGCATCTCAGCAGGATAGGGAGCACCAGGAGTTACCACTTGTGACGAAAAACCAACAACATACGAGAAATCACCACCTGCGATTCTTACTCAATGAGGCAGGCAAGATGTCCCCTATCGTTTTCATGCCAGTGTTTCTTCGGCCACCATTCTCGCAGCGCAGGTACAGCACTTGCAGAAGCTAGACGCGAAAGGAAACAGCGTGAGCGGGCCGAGTTTCAGCCAATTGCAGCAATGTTCAAGTCACTGGCTGATACTTGGCAACTATCAATATGTATATATATATATCTACTTGGTTTGTCAAGAGGAATTCTTTTACTGGAGCTGTTTGCTTTGTGTAAGGAGACGATTGTGAGGGCAAAGCTTTTCTTTTTTGGAAGGCCTTTAGAAGGGCGTGAACTTTCGCCCAAACTGTTTTCGTTTCTTTTAATTAAAGTCTTTGGAGAGTCTTTGGGCACCTCACTGTAACAGTGCGCAAGTCCTGGCCTAGCTGCGTATTCTAGTGCCCATCACCACTAGGCCACATGTATTTAACATGTATTCTAAACGTTGTCTCTTGGGACATGAACAGTAAATTTGCCAGGGAGAACACGACCTTCAAATCCATTCTAGCACCAGTCATCACCCTGTCCATCGCGACACGTGTCTACCATGAAGCCAAGATGTTTCATGCATGTTGTTTGAAGCTGTGATGTGAAGGACACCAACGACATGTGAAAACATGCGTTTGCCTTTTGTTCAAAGATTTCTCCAGGACTCCAGGAGTTTGCAACATGAGGTCTACAATGGGATTGAATCTAGAATCAAACTACAGACTTTGGTAACCAAGTTTTCCGAGTTGCTATCTGATCAACGCCAAAACTGGCCCTGTGTTGCTTATTTGCATGTGCTTTCATACCGCTGCTGGCTCCAACTCAACGGTCCCTGTCACTCCAACGCCAGAAATGAATGCTGAGTTGAAGGACAAGAACCGAAGGGGCCTTCCCTTCCTTTCTTCTTTTATGTTCACTCGCGAGAAAGCCAGTACTCTTCACCGCTCTGTGCGAAGCATTGCCAAGCACTCAAGTCTGATCTGAGCATCTGAGCTTTGTCCCACCTCGCAAGAAATGTTGCCTGGCTTCTGGGTGTTCCACCAGCGTTTGATGGTATTGGCAGCATTGGCCATTGTGCCTCCGATCTACAGAAGTTGAATGACATTCACACCATCTCTCTAATTGAAACTTTTGGTAAATCTTGTCCAGGCTTGTGATGCTGCCAGTAGTAGACAGGTGAACGGGACATGTTTGAAGAAGTGTGATCTTTGCAAGTGAGAAGGATGGAGGAGGATTTCTGCAACGAGGTTCCATGTTTCCGGCTTTTGAGGAAATCAGAGCGCCGGTGGGTAGTCTTGAAATGCACCCAAGCTCCTCAACGGAGTATCCAGTACAGAAAGGACCACAGGATGGTGAAGTTTGGCCAGGAACATTCATAGAGAACGAGCATATTCTATGTGTCTTTGGTCAGGAACAACAGAAAACACGTTTGACGCGTCCTCTTCCTACAGTGCACTGCCTAAGGAGAGAGCTGCCAGTTCTGAATGCGATGAGCTCTGTTCCTTGGACTGGTCATGGCACAAGGAAGCAAAGCGGAGCGAGCGATGAGTGCTCGGCGAGCTTGAAACACATGTATATACTATTACTGTAAGGTCTGTTGAATGTTGTTGTTCAGTATGTATCTATTTTGTAACAACGGTGTGGATAACGGATAATGCATTTTTTACTTGTTCTGTAAGTGTGTGCACGCATCCGGCTCCCCAGCAACGTGCCGCGCTTACCATTGCGTTTCCCAATTGCGTTTCCCAATGGCACGGAGCCACGCAAACACACTGCCACCAAGGCCGCGTGGCGCAGCGACGTCGCACACGTAATTTTGCCACGCGGTGTACGACAGACTGGATACAACAGTGTCGCAATATGTAACACCCAGCCTCGTGGACGCAGCCAGGCAGCCCGCTTTTTAGCGACGTGCCAGTTTTTCGTTTCCCAATGGCATACTTTGCTTCACCCAGGCCGCGCAAAACCGCATGGCGCAGCGACATTGCAGACGTAATGTCGCTGCACGGTGTGTGCCACACAGTTACACACTTTGGCAACTTCCCCCTTCATTTTCCATTTTCGGCGACAGCTGCACTCTTTCGCAACTTCCCTTTTTGTTTTCGACGACAGTTACAGTTACACACTTCTCTTCGACGACAGTTATTCCCCAAACAGTGTGGTCACACTAGGGGTTCTTACGGTAATAGAAAAGCATGTGTGCTTAGATCGCTGTTCCGCGCGGCCGTGTCCGGCTAATTCGTTGCTATGTACAGCACACTCTGCCTCTCGACATCGTCAATGTGCATTTCAACTGCGCAGGCTCGCTGAATCTGGGGGCTGGCGGCGGGTGCTTCTAGCGATTGTGCTCTCATTGTGGTGCCGTGCGCATTTTGGTACATGGTGGTCACTTTTCGTGGCAGGTGCAAGGGAAACCTCGTGTTTTGGTGCTCCAAAGTCGACTTTTGATCGGAGCTGTTTTACTTCGAAGTGCAGTTTTCGCGGCAGGTGCAGCACTTTGGTCGAAGAGCTTGGATTTCGTGACAGATGCAGTGAATCGTGACTTTTGGACATGTGGCTCGCTTGCAGATTTCGTGGCAGGCACAGCGTTTGGTGAACCTCGAAGTGCAAATTTCGTGGCAGGCGCAGCGCTTGGTGAACCTTGAAGTGCAGATTTCGTGGCAGGCGCAGCACTTGGTGAACCTCGACGTGCAGAGTTAGCACTTTGTGAACCTCGACGCGCAGAGTTCGTGACAGGCACAGCGCTTGGTGAACCTTGATGCGCAGAGTTCGTGACAGGCACAGCATCCTGGTGTGGTTCCACCCAGGTGCGCTCTGGTCACTGCGGGCAACCCGCTCACTAGTATTCATAAGCATTCTTCCTTTCACTCAGGCTTGCGTTCATTGTCGCACCCTCGCTCATTCTCACTCGCTCACTGATTCGCTCACTTGCTGCGTTTTCTGGCGCTTGTGTTCTCAGATGTGTGATCGTCTAGCTTGCAGATCTGCTTTCTGTCTTCTTACGCTGACAACGTCCACTCTAACTCTGACTTTCTCGCTCTCACTCGCACTCACACGCCCAGGTTCACTCTCACTCACATGTGCAGATTTCGTGGCAGGCGCAGCACTTGGTGAACCTCGTGCAGATTTCGTGGCAGGCGCAGCGCTTGTGGTGAACCTCGACGCGCAGATTTCGTGGCAGGCCGCCTGGCAGGCACAGCGCTTTGTGAACTTCGACGCGCAGAGTTCGTGACAGGCACAGCGCTTTGTGAACCTCGATGCGCAGAGTTCGTGACTCACTAGTATTCGTAAGCATTCTTCCTTTCACTCGGGCTTGCATTCATTGTCACACTCTCGCTCATTCTCACTCGCTCACTGATTCGCTCACTTGCTGCGTGTTCTGGCGCTTGTGTTCTCAGATGTGTGATCGTCTAGCTTGCAGATCTGCTTTCTGTCTTCTTACGCTGACAACGTCCACTCTCACTCTGACTCCCTCGCTCTCACTCGCACTCACAACGCCCAGGTTCACTCTCACTCGCATGGCTTCTCATTCTCACTCACGCTCGCATTCACGGGCTCATTCATGATTCTGATCACTCACGTGCTGCGTGGTCTGGTGACCGTGATCTCAGATGTGTGCTTTTTTGACTTCTGTAGACACCTGAAACTCTAGCTTGTTGTCATGTGTGTGCGCTCTTCTTTAGACTCTTGTTTCTAGAGCGATCTGTCGCGGTTACGCCCAGCTATTCTTCTGGCGTGGTTCCACCCAGGTACTTTCGGCAGAGCTTGGTTTCTTTCTAGAGCGATCTCTACTTGTGTAGGCTTTTTTTCCCCAAACGGTGTGGACACACTTGGGTTCTTACGGTAGGGGAAAAGCAGGTGTGCTTAGATAGGTGTGCCGCGCGGCCGTGTTCGTTGCTATTTACAGTACATTCATGCCTCTCCACATCGTCAATTCACAAAGTCTGGGTGAACCGGGCGGGTGCTTCTAACGACTGGGCTCTCGTTGTAGTGTCGCGCGCATTTCCGCGCATGATGGTCACTTTTCGTGGCAGGCGCAAGGGAAACCTATGGAAACCTCGTGTTTTCGTGCTTCAAGGTCTTTTCGTGACAGGTGCAAGGGATCGGGGCTGTTTTTCTTCGAAATGCATTTTCGTGGCAGGCGCAGCGCTTTGGACATGGCCATGAGTGGTGGTGATCGTCAGCGCCGTGACTTTTGGACATGTGGCTCGCTTGCAGATTTCGTGGCAGGCGTAGCGCTTGGTGAACCTTGAAGTGCAGATTTCGTGGCAGGCGCAGCACTTGAAAAACCTCGAAGTGTAGATTATTTCGGGCAGGTACAGCACTTTGTCAACCTCGAAGTGCAGATTTCGTGGCAGGCGCAGCACACTTGGTGAACCTCGAAGTGTAGATTTCGTGGCAGTTACAGCGCTTTGTGAACCTCGACGCGCAGAGTTCGTGACAGGCACAGCGCTTGGTGAACCTCGATGCGCAGAGTTCGTGACAGGCGCAGCACTTTGTGAACCTCGAAGCGCAGAGTTTGGCGCAGGCGCAGCCCTTTGTGCCCTGAGATGCTCACTCTCACACCCGCGCTCTCACTCACTCACAAAGGCTCACACTCACACCCACTCACACTCACTCACACTCACACTCACTGACTCACTGACTCACTGACTCTCTCACACTCTCACACTCTCACTCACTCACTCACTCACTCAGTCACTCACTCAGTCACTCACTCACTCACTCACTCACTCGCCCACTCACTCACTCACCCACCCACCCACCCACTCACTCACTCACTCACTCAGTCACTCAGTCACTCAGTCACTCAGTCACTCAGTCACTCAGTCACAGTCACTCACTCACTCACGCACTCGCTCACTCACTCACTCACTCACTCACTCAGTCACTCATTCACTCACGCGCGCGCGCGCGCGCGCACGCACGCACGCGCGCACGCACGCACGGCACGGCGCGGCACGGCGCGGCACGGCACGGCGCGCCATGGCACGCCATGGCACGCCACGGCCCGTCACGCCGCGGCACGCCACGCCAGGCCACGCCACGCCGCAGAGGGTCACGTTTCGCAAGTTCTCGCACGCCAGGATGTCGGCTAAGGAAGAATAGATAGAAAGCGCCGAGATGTCAGAAACACGCGCGAACCCAGATTTGCCATAGCAAAACGATGTAATGCAAGTTGGCCAGCGAAAGTTACACGCACTATTTTGCAGGTGTGCTTAACGAAGCAAAGCCCCAGTGACAATTACCATGTTGCAGATGTGTTTGCTGAAGCGAGACCCTCGCGAAAATTACATTAGCTACTTTGCAGGTGTGTTTACTGAAGCAAGACCCCTGCGAAGATTACATTAGCTATTTCGAGGTTGTGCTTACTGAAGTAAGAGCTCAGCGAAAGTTAGTGCATCGTATTTACCCAGCAACACAAAGATCTACCCCTTGCGCCGCTGTGCATCTACATTGGCAACTCCAGGAATGCATCTCACGCAGTAGCAAGCTATAGGTGTGCTTGTGGCAGACATGCAAACAACAGATGTACAAGTCTTACGTGTGGTACTTGCACATCTAAAGGAGCAACTGTAATACAACCAGATCGGTAATGCCAACCCTTTTTGTAGAAGAACCCTTCGCAGACCACCAAAAACACACGCACACATATTATATCAGAAATTATAAGTTCAGATTGCAAATAGATCTGCATCATATGTTCTTCATACACATATATATATATACACATTTGTTAGTGATTGCTTCATTAGATTGCATTTGCTTTGCATTTTCAGGTAAAATTTTCATCCCTGAGAGCAAACCACTTCAGTCACGAAGTGGCAGCGAGCCTTGGACACATGCTGGGGTGATATGGGGTGTGGATTTGATTGGTGAACAACTGGTGCTGTTCACAGCGGGTATGTTCACAGCGGGTACTCTTAGCTGGCGCCATCCCGACCTATTACACGGTGTGAGTTAGCAATTCAATATGTCCTTTTCACGGGTGAAAGACGACCGCTATGGATTTATGACAAAACTGCTCAGACACAAAAGCCATATGCCTTTGACTCGCCTGAAGCCAAAATTCAACCACCTGTTGCCAAATCTTTGGAACACCAAGCTTCTACATCAAGAGCCATTGTTTGTTATCTAGAGAATACCTTCCAATGCGAATTATTCCCTAGATACAAAAGGAATCCTGTGCTTCATCTTTGGTCAGGCTGGGTTTTCATCGTAGTCTCGTAGGTGGCATGGCTTCACGCCCTACCTTGCCAAATGCAGACCAAGTCATTAAGTTTCTCAGTGATTACTCATCACTGCCTGGCCAACCTTACCCGTTAAATGTTCGTTTGCCAATCGCACCGGTTTCAGACTACGCAAGATCAGTTTTAGATCTACCTTCTGAACCGGAGTTTCGTTTATACCAGAAAGCGCGCAAATACATTCGCAATAAGAAACGCATTTTTGATATACCACTTAGATGCCTTCGTAGCTTAATTCACTTTTGCTTCTTCCTGTGTATTAAACCGCGAAGTTGCATAGGGTGGTTCTTTGTTTCACTGCACGTTTTTGTTCCACCCCACCTATGTGGAAGGGCTTTCACGACGGGAGACATGTCCGCAAGTTGTGTGTGGTAGTGTGTTTCAAGTTGAGCCTGCAGAATGAGGATTGGCATGTACTCAGCTGAAGAAACCTTTGCAGAAGCCAACAGTGTCCTGCCCAGACGCGATCTTTGGGAAGACACTTGTAACTGGCAAGGTTTTTATTGGACTGATGAAATCAAATGAATGCCATTGTCCTTCAGGCTTTAGCGTGGTGGAAGTCACAGTCGGCACAGGCAAGCTATAAATCAAGAGGTGGCTTGATCACTTGACCTCGACTAGACTCGCTGTTCGACCAACTTTCCAATAGTTTCAAAGCCTAGAAAATATTGTTGGTGAACCATGCCTACAAAGGTTCAATAACAAGATTGATTACTTTACTGGTATAAGTTCAATGGCACCTCAGTACAGACGACATCCACAAGGGTTACAGCTCGGCTGAAGAAGCAGAAACTTGGGTTTGTCGCAGGTTTGATGGAATACTTTGCCTTTGACTGGTATGAAAATCTGCAAGAAGACAGACGCCCATGGGTCAGGGAGCTCTGCATATTTTCGGCACATGTACTTCGAAGTCTTGCAGGATATGTTGAAGGAGCAATGTAATCAATCATATGATCAAATCGGAAATTGTCTTCAAAAGTCTTCACATCAAGCTGTGTTTGAGGCAATGCAGCTAGCATTGCTGGCAGAATGTAACGCAAAACGACGAAGCGAACGCCCGGCATGCTTGCACTATCCACATAGGTCATAAATATATCTAAAACTACATGTAAGTGGTCTAGGAAAAGTCAACTATGGCTTGTTTGCAACGTGGCTTTGTAGGGGCCAAATTAGTCAAGGAACCTCACACAGAGCACGATAAGAGTAGAGGCCAGTAGAGGCCACAAAGAAATGTTCGATGTAAGGACAGAATGAGAGGGACGCACACAGACAAGGCACACGCATGTGAAAGCCAGCCCAACCTAAACCCGAAGAGTCAACCTGGCTGGTTAACCGTCCCGCTTAGGTCTATTGAATCTGTGGCATCACAAAAGCCCCTCCAAATTTCGTTTACATTCAGGTGCACAAAACGAGAAGTGTACCTGTTCCAGTCAGGTGAACTTGCCATTCGATGAACATCGTTTGGCTCAAGGTTGCGCGGAGAAAAGGATCCGTGCATCACGACACACACCCAACCTTCCCTAGGTTATGAGCCCAACCTGCTGATGGGTTGTGGCTGGCTCACTTGTGGTGAGTTGCTGGTCCCCATGGAGCAACACCAAAGACGCAAGCAGCAGCGTTCGAGAGAGCGAAAAGAAGAGGCTGCTGCAAAGGAAGCTGCCGCTGCCAAACCTCAGCTGGAGGTTGGAGTCGTTGACCGAAAGCTCGACGCCTTGATCGAAGAGGAGCTTCGCTCGAGGGCCAAGTCGGCGCCGGCATCGTCGTCCACGGCAGAAGTGAAACGTTTGGGAGCTTCCACTGCGGAATCGTTGAGGCCACCGCAAGGACCGCCTGTGACTTACCACCCTCAACATCCTGCACAAGACCAAGTACACCAGCTGGTGATGGATCCTAGGGGACAGTCCATGGGTTTGGGGCATCTCCAAGAAGCGGTGCGCCGCTCGTTTGACGTTCTGCAGAACGCACTTCGGGGACCCCACAGGTCCAACACTACTTGATCCACTCCTTCGCTAGGGACTTTCTCATGTACACGATCATGGAGGTCTTCCAGGGCAAGCGTTGGCGGCTGGAGGCCCGGTCAGGGAAGTGAGATCTGATCGGGATGGATCCATGGTTTCTCCAATGATGGGATCGGTGGGCCGCGAAGCTCTCCATCCACGAACGCTGGATCCCTATGCGGCGGCAACTCCGGTGGGGCCTCTCAGCACTGTGAATCCGTTTTGGAGCACTTCACTGCAACAAGCTGCAAAAGGTGAAGGGCATGTTCGTATGGCTGAAAGCAGTGGAAAGAAAGCTGCGCCTTCCAGTCCCGGAGCTGGCGATGTCGAGAAGATCCGAGCTCAGATCCTGCGAAAGGCGGAGGACAAGTTCGCTCGTGAAGTCAAAAAGCTGACTGATGCTGGAGGAGTGGGTGACGCTTCTTCCTATGCTTCAGCGGCGAGCGCTGGTTCGGGTGACGGTGGCCGCGCTCTACCTGAACGTCCTGGACTACCTCCTGGTGATCCATTGGGCGCGGGAGTTCCGCCTGGCGCCAAGACGGATTTTCCTCCAGGTCTTCATGCTGGACGACCTCAAGGTGACTCGACACTGCCTCCGGTGATTCCGGAAATCGTGAGTCAGGAGGTTGGATCTTCCGAGCTTGCCTCATCCCTCATCTGAAGGAGCTGCTCTTCAGTATGGAGATTGGTTGACTGTGACCTATCCGCTGATGGCTGACCTTTCGGCGACTTCGTGGTGGGGGGGATGCCTGGCTGCAGCAGGTGAACTCTATGAGAAGTGGCCGACTGCCAATTGTTTGGAGCGCCTTCGCTTGCGCCCTGTGGAGAACACCGACCCACCAACCTGTTGAACAGCGTGGTGTATCGCTCCTCCTGAGCATCTAGAGACATCATCGCCAACAGAAAGGTCACCACTGTGAGCATCCTCGTTCGACTTCATGTACTTTTTCAACCAGGTGGCGGGGCTGAGAGGACCACGCTGCTGAAATGTTTGACTGACGTGAAGGCGTCCAACAACATCCAGGACTGGAGACGATGGCTCCAACGAGCTGCGTGAAGAACTGCGACAGCCCCTGCCTGATCCGATCATCCTCGTCGTTCAGGTGTTGGGGAAGTTGGGAGGCAGTCAAGTTGCCTACCGGTGTCATCGGTGAGGCAGGATTTGGCGGTGGGTTTGAGGCCTGATCTTCAGTCCATCAAAGACCTCGAACACTTGACACATGTGGCTTTGCACACTCCTGGGACGGGTTGGATCGTCAGCAGAGATGTTTCTTCTGTTCGGGAGAAGGTCACATGATGAAGGATTGTCCCCACCGTCAACAGAAGGGAACCAAAGACTTCAAAAAGAATGCCAAGGTAAAGGGCACTGCTGAGGACATGTCGAAGGACAGTCCTACCAAGGAAACACAACAACAGAAATCTGAGGCTTCGGGAACTACATCGAGTTCATCGCTCTTGTCATCGCCTACGGTGTCTGGAGGTGGATCGGGGAGGATTGGTGGTGGAAGGAGTTGGGGGGTGACCAAAAGTCAAAGCAGGGCTATGAAAGCGGTTCGCCTGAAGCAGATCTGCGTGGAGACTGGCTTTCAAGGTTTTGCACTCCTCGAATGGCACACCCTGATGAACGGGGTGAAAATGATTCCAATTGAAGTCGAACTTGCTCAAGGTACGACAGTTTTGTACCGCCATCCCAAGCACCGCACCCTTTTGTCCTTGGAAGAGGTGGAGCCGATCATCCCTTTCAGGCTTTTGGTGGAACGGGGCTGCAAGGTGGAGTGGCGAAAGACGGGTTGCAGTATCCGTCGCCCAACTCTCGGTGCGATTGACTGCTGGCTTCGAAATGGATGCCTCACAATGCACCGTCAACCTGCTTTGGACATGCTCTCCCAGATCGAGCTCGAGGATCAGGGGAGGTGGCGCTCTCTGATGAGGACTGGAGGTGCGTTGAATTTCCTGAACTACCACATCCAGTTCTTCAACACATGGCTGGTCAGAGCCAAGACCCAAAAACTATGCCCTGGAACCGACGAATTCGAAGCAAGGCGATGGCTGTGATGATCGTCCAGCCGTCGAACCTCGGTGACCGCATTCGCACTTCGAAGGCCTGGGCTGCATGGGCTCCAGGCCTTGTGGCTGCGATTCAAGAAGCTTTGAGGAGGTTGTTTGGCGTTTTGGAGGAGGAAAAGGGGGGCTGGAGATTGTCACCATGTTTCCAAAAGGACCTTGCAGCTTGGCATCGACGCACCAAACAGGGTCACATCCCCTTTCGCGCTGACTGCCGCATTTGTGGGGAAGCTATGGGCTGCGATAAGCCGCGCAAGAGGCTTGGGGGGAGTGCCACGAAGTTCACTATGTCGGCTGACCTTTGTGGGCCCTTTCCTGAAGGAAAAGATTGGGGCACAGGGGTCATTTGCAAGTACGCATTGGTCTCAACTGTGGCTGTCCTCATCATCTCCGAGCTTCCAGGTGAGGTCACTGAGCCCTGCGACACCGCCAAGGATGTGGAGCACACGGAGGAGTTGCCCTGTGAGCCTGAAGACCGTGACCTTGTGCCTGAAGATGAAGTCCGGAGGCTCAATGGAATAGTCGGCTTCTCCATGCCAAGCCTCTCGCAAAGCCGGGTCCACTTCGGCCATAATGTCCATGTGGTCAATCACCTCTGTCTTCAGCTCGGCGCCGCTGATGCCCTCGTGCAACCTCAAGGACATCAAAATGTCACACTGGCTGAAGTGATCCCTGATCGCGCGGTGGAGTCACTGGTCCGTGCCTTGTCCCGCTTGCGCGCCAAGTACCGCGCCCAGGTGTACAGATTGCGCACCGATCGTGAACGATCATTTGCTTCAGTGCCAATCCAAAACTGGTTTGAGCAGCGTCAAATTCGATTGACTATGACAGCTGGTGATGATTCTAAGGCCAATGGCCGCGTTGAAGGAGAAGTGAACCAACTGGATTCTTTGGACTGGTTTTCGTCTTCGGAAGTTGGCAAGTCGCTTTCACTTGGTTTTGAGCCCCGGGGAGTTGGAGGAGGTGAAGGGGGACCACGTGCTCAATGAAAAAGATGAACTTGGTGATGAACTTTTGGACCATGACCTTCAGGGGGAGGTCGAAGATTCAATGTTTTGTGTGCATGGCAGCAAGCCGAAAAATGGCATGAACTTGAACAACAACGGCGCTGGGCACTTAAACAGCTCTGGTGTCAAGGTCTTCGTGAAGTGGCCGTCGGTGAAGATTCTGGCAGCGTCCATGGCAGCTGGCTTCATGAAGTTGAACTACTTCTGAAGGGTGCTGAAGATCAATTGTCGTTCCAGCACTCTGCAATTCAGGACTTCAAGCTGTCAGCTTTTGCTCCAACAATGGGAACTACAGATGCTCCAGCTACAGTGCTTCAGACCTACACGCTCGCGCTTCAACAAGTGCACGAGGAGCTTGAGAAATGGAAGCCTCCACTTCGTGATGAATATGGACAGTTGGTGACCTCAACACAAGCAATAAAACCAACTGCAGAGGAAAATCTTTGCTTGGATCCACGTTTCCCGACGATGAAACTGCCACCTGCGATGCTTGTCCCCACTGTGTCAAAAGTCCCCATGGTCGCCTTCGAGCCAGAGGTGATATGTGGGAACCATCTTGCAAAAGTCAACGAAGCAGCCGGTGACCATGAAGGTGAAACTTCGGCCAAGGAGCAAAGCCCCTTTTCGCTGTATGCGTGTGGAGCGGACGGGACGACTCTTCGTTGCCTCATGCGCTGTGCAGCTGAGAGGTCATGGGCCGTCGGAGCGGTGGACATTAAGACCGCTTTCCTTCTTGCTCCACGACCAGACGAAAAAGAAAGACTTCTCGTCGGTCGCCCTTCAAAGGTGTTGGTCGAAGCTGGAATTTGCGCTCCCACAGAATTGTGTCTCACGCGGTCTACGGGTTGAACGATGCCCCGGCCAACTGGTCTACCTCAACGCTTGTCTGCAGGAGGCCATGACTGGCACCACGGGGAGCGAATCGGTCGAAAAAGAAAAGACTAGATTGGCTAGGGAAGATGAACCTACCGCGCGGGAGGGTTTGGAAGGGTTGGGACCTAGTCTAAATGGCTAGGCTATATACTCCGGCCGCGTCTCGTGCGAGCGTTCAGGTGTTCGGCTGGGGCTGGCTGCGCTGGGTGCGCGCGTCGCGCCGGTGCAGCCGGAAGAGCGGCTTTGGGAATGGTATCCCTTCATGCTGCCACCACAAGGCCGTGACCGCTGGGGCCGTCTTCGATATGGATGGTGGGCGAGGCATCATGTCAGGCCGCGCCAACGACCTTTTCATCCACTGCATCGCATGACGCCGTTCAACGGAGCTCAAATCCGACATCAGCGAGTCACAGTGGTCTGGCATCATGGCAAAAGGCACATTTTCTATGATGACTGAGGAGCGGGATTGGCCCTGTGCTACCTGATCGGGATCAATGGGTGGGATATACCTTTTTTAGAGAGTTGCCGTCCCCGGAAAACAGCCTGGACACACTACAACCTCCACCGATCCGACAACAGGAAGCTCGGGTCCACCGCCAGTGAATGAAAATCCAGATGAACCTCAAGGGCAGGCGGCATTGTCTTCGGTGGCTGAGAATTCCACCGGCACTCCTCGTCCACCCCGGTTGAGCTTTTGAGCGAAGTGCGCTATGTACGACGCGGATCATCTTCATCTATGACCTCGCAGCTGAGTGACTGAGTGAACGGAGTCCTAGTGTGACTGGTTCCTCTGCTGTGGCTCGAGGTCTAGATGCTTATGCCGGCGTGACCCTCGGCTACATGGGCCGACTTGGTGGCTATGCTCTTCGCGGTGAACATCCGCGCCATGTGCCCACAGGTTTGGATGAAGATCAACGACGGCGCCCAGCTTTGAGCACCACCGAGAGCGAGAGTGAAAGAGATTGGAGGAGGAATTTGGATGTGAGCTCAGCGAGCTCTGTTCAGGGCCTGGAGACGACGCTACCTCCTGGACTCCCTCCGGTACATGAACGCTTGGACGAGGCACCGCAATGGATGGGCATTGCGAGCCAACTCCCACTAAGAAGGCCTAGAAGTGATGCACCAGGTCAATATGACCACCTGCTGGATCCGGACTCAGATTCAGATGGCAGCTACGAGCTGTGTGGCGGTTAAGGAACCACCCTTTTCTCAGGTTTGACCATGCGATGGTCACCGGGAGCGTGGCATGACAAAAGCCCCTCCAAACTTCGTTTGCATTCAGGTGCGCAAAACGAGAAGTGTACCTGTTCCACTCAGGTGAACTCGCCATTCGATGAACATCGTTTGGCTTAAGGTCGCGCGGAGAAAAGGATCCGTGCATCACGACACACACCCAACCTTCCCTAGAATCAATTGGAACACAATGTATATAGCTTCAGGGCTCGGCATAGTGTTGTCCCCGCAACATGAGTCTCGAGACGTGCACGCAAGTAAAACTGTGCGTTGCGTAAGATTGCGTAAGGTATGGTGACATTGCAGTGTGCACAGCAGTGTGTAAGCATGATTATGTTACTGTTGAAGGCTTTTTATAATTAGTATATTTTCTTTGCTGTTGCTATTGCAGGATCCGCTTTTGAATCGTGTGCATAGGTATGGTGTTGTGCAGTTTTTTTTCTGTGGCCGTGCGAGGCTTTGCAGCATTGTGCAAGTACGTGGTATCATTTGATATGTGTTTTCCACGGATCTTGCGAGAAATTTTGCCACATAAGCCGCGCGTAAGCAGTGCGGAAACAGTTGTTTTTTTCTCATTTTTTGTTTTGTGCATCCTTGTCCACGATGGTGCCCCAAAAGAAACGATTTGGTGATCTGTCACAGACAGCAGCAAAGGTCGTGCAGAATGTTGCTGACAACTTCCTTATATACCCAATTCATCAAGTTCATCAAGTTTATCGAGTCTTCTCCTTGAAATGCCTTGAATAAAAAGATGTGTGTAAACTGTGGCATGCAAATCAATATAAACAGTTAAGCGTAAGCGAAGCGTAAGCTCTTACACACAAGACTTGCAGCATAGGCAAGAACGGTGAATTGTGGTCGCGTAAACACAGCGTAAGCAATAGCGTAAGCAGACTCTTACGACCACGAATTTGATCAGGCCTGTTGGTCCACTGGTTCACCCCTGCCTCACGCCTAGTGACTAGTGGCTTGTTTCAGATTCTTGGTTTTGGGGATTTTGGAGGTGTTGGAATGTGCCTTGTGCTTGAAAGTGGGAGGAGTGGAAGACTTTGACGAACCCCAGCTCGCAGGAAGTCAGCGTGGAAGATGTCTCGAAGTCAACTTCCGTCCACTGGCTGCGGTTTGTCAGCGCACAGTGCACTTACTGTTAGCAAAACTCCATAACCTGACCACCAAAAAACTTCAAACCAGGACAACTGTGGCTCCGTTTACGAAGAGTTACCATTCGTGGGCCAGCAGCTCCGACTGGTCAGTTCCTTTTCCCTTTTCATGTGGCTTCGGTCCTGCACTCCGTGGCACGAGTGTTTCAAAGAATCCGAGAGTTTCTCCAAACAGTGCTCCACAAGTGTCTCACAAGAGTGCGTCACAGAGTTTCTTACCAAAGCGTCCTGCAAGAATGCCTTGCGGCAAAAGCGTCTTACAAAACTGTCACTCGAGAACTCGCGCTGCACAAGACTGCTTTGCAAGAGTGTCCCAAATAATTGTCTTACACAAGTGTATTGCAAGAATGTTTGGCCAGCCAGAGTCAGAGTGTCTTACACACATGTCTCGATCATCTTACAAGAGTGCATAGCAAGAGTGTCTAACAGAAGCTTGTTACACAAATGTGTTACCATGTCTCACGACAACCCATTCAACAGTGCTTTATAAGAGTGTTTGCAAAGGTGTCTGACAAGAGTGTACCCAAAAGTGTTCTCGCAAGTTTGTTGCTGTCTCAGAACTCTCACGCATATATATAATGTCTTATGACTGCTCCACAAAAGTGTGCTAGAAGAGTGTCACGCAAAGAACATGTTTCAGTGGTGTGTTGGCGCTGCCGGACCATATGCTCGAGCGCTCCTAGGAAGCACGATTTGCTGTGTCCGCTTGTTGCATGTGGGTTCGTGGAGTTTACAGTATTTGCAATTGCTCTGTGCGTTTGCAGATAGAAAGCAATTCATGTGCTTTACGTTTTGTTTTTTCCTGCCGTCAGGCTGGCGACCGCTACAACTCACCACCCGACGCAAATCCCAACCAGACCAACTTAATGAGAAGAGAACATCACAAGAAGAACAACAGCAAACACTAATGAAACAGTCTGCAACATCAAGTCGTGCATTGCAAATCAGCACATCTCCTTGCAATTCGCCGCCAACAAAAAATCATCACAGATCAGGATACCAAGGTCCAAATGACAGACAAAATCATTACGCTGGACAAATGACAGACCAGTACGCAGCGCTTTCTACGGACACTTCATTGCGTTAATTCTGAGCGCAGGGGTCTGTGGGTGGGCTTTCATGTGTTGCCACTGCCAGAAAGGTTTCCTATACGCCTATACTGTATAATTATATAAAGGATATGTATCTACGCACAATTTAGATTTCAACGAATATCATGTACCGGCACCCTGCGGGACGAAGCCGATTTGCCAGGCACAATCATTCCTTGGTGCCAGCCCTTAACCTGGACTTGTGCAGAATTTGAACGACATGGCGTTCTGCGACACAGAATAGTATACAATGTTTCAAAATTGTTTGAAACTCCTGTCACAGACTTTGGACTATATAGATTGCATGCACACTTGACGCTTTCAACTTGGCTTTGGCCTGGAGGTCAGAGCGTTGGGGGACCGCAGGCTTCAGCAGCTGAAGCCTACAGGCATGGATTCAGCCAAATATGTTGCCAGTCGCCTGTGATTTTAGAGCCCAGACAGCCCTGTTTGTGGTTTCGTTTTACAAAGGAAGGAAAGTAAAGTGGAAGTTGGATGAGGAAGCGGAAGGAGTTGATTTGGTTGAGTGAACAAAAGGAGGTTGCTCATCCTTTCTGTACTGTGAGAGGAGCGAAACCAAGTGAAACCAACTGCAGCTCCTCAGGTGAGTGACATTTTAACAACTGTGTTTGTTTTGACTGGGTTAAGCCTCCTTGCTGCCCCTTCCCTGCCCTTCCCAGCCTGCACCAAACTTTGATCGACAGCCGCGACAGCGTTGTGTTTTGGTTCCCTCGTCAACTGCTTTCTTTCATGCTGCACGGAATGCTGGCGCAACTACTGGGATGGTGGACTGTACCACCTTTCCCACCAGTGGCCTGATCAGCGAAACCTACCTGCTGTAATGACTGTTCATTTCCTCTTGGCTCATCTCGATTAGAACATGTTGATCAGCCTTTGCATCAGTTGTGCATTCTGCAGACTCGCACTCATCATGAAGATGGTTGGACCTCGCAGCATTTGATACTTGTCTTTCTTTGGCCTTTCTAAGCGATTATATAGGTTTCTTCTGGAACGATCGCTTCAGCCTATGTACTAATTTGAGTGTGTGGAGCAAAAAACATAATAACCACAGTACAGCAACCCTCCACAAGCACAACAGCATGAAAAAGTTTGGTTGGAATAGGTTCGAGCCATAGTGACAACAGCGATGGCGAGCCAAAATGAACTGATGAAGGACTTTGGAAGCCGCGCAAGTAAGCTTCCCAAAGTGACTAGCAAATCAAATGATGAAACGCACGAAGCTTCCAGTTCCAGCTTCAACCCAATCGGGAAAGTCAGCGGAAAGCGACAAGCGATGCTTCCTTCTCAGCCATGTCAACCTTAGTTCCATCACTCCATCACATTCCATCACTATTGATGTTTCCTTGCGGGCACTGCCCACAAGAGTCACAAGACATGCCTTTCAACGGTTGAAGAACGTGCTTTTGAACACCTCCAGCTTTTGCCTACAACCGATCTCCATAAGTTTGTTCGACTGTTCCCAAAATCAAACCAGCGGTTTCAGTTCTTTGTGTCGACGACACTTGACTTGACGATGATTTCCACCTACATGCATACCTACCTACCTACCTCCCTTCCTTACCTGCCTACCTACCTACCTACCTACCTACGGCACGGCGCGGCACGGCACCGCACGGCACCGCACCGCCCTGCCCCGCCGCGCGCTGCACCGCGCCGCACCGCACCGACAGACACATACATACATACATACATACATACATACATACATGCATGGCTCAAGCCACTAGTGCTCAAGCGGGCACCCCTTGAAGACCCGCTAGTGCACAAGGCCCCACTCGAACATAGCTTTGAGTACCAGGCCACAGCGAGCAGGAACAAGTTCCTTTACAACACATTCTTTGCCCGTTATCTCGACCTGATCTTCCCCGCTCTTGAGTCGATCGACGGGAACTGGCAGTGCTCGCTTGGCTTCAACGTGGACAACCACTTGGGGACTGGTGCTACTTCTCACAGGTACTCACTGGCCAGTCCGTGTTCGGTGCGCTGAACCTTGCCCTCACCTAGGACACCTTCCTGAGGGTCATCCTGAACTATGACCACTCAATGGGGAAGGGCCTACATGGTGTGCAAGCACACCTCCTGCTCAAATTGGATCTACACTGACAAGCTCAGACCAGGCACAAAATGCAGTAGATGTGCAACCTGGTGGCCAACCTCTACCAGGACTACCGGAAAAGGCAAGGGCCATGGCAAACCAGCCAACAAAGCAGAGCCAGGACACCGAACCTGGCCTGACCCACCGCCAGGATTGAGCAAGCTGAAGCCACTAAAACGCTCCAAGGTGCAACAGGAGGCCACGGAGTTACTCTCAACAGCATGGACTAGCCTCTCTGAGGACACCCAAACCAAGTTGCAGGCCATAGGCATTGGTCCGACAAAGCCTGAAGAGCCCCAACTTACCTCCACAGGTGCAGGATCTTGTCGCCAAGCCCACAACTCCTCAACTCCTGAGCCCTGCACTGAACGAGAGATTGCAGCCAAACTCAAAGGCCAAGTCAGTGAGCTGAAGAACATGTCCATCAAGAAGACACAGTTGCAGACCAAGATTGACCAGGTCAAATCTCAATATGCTGCTCTCCTCAGTGACATGCAAGAGCTTCAGAGCAAGCTGGCTGATGGTCAAATGACCTTGAAGAATCTCTCGGAGGACTACATGAAAGCGGTCAACCAAACTCCAGCTCCAGAGGATCTCACCAAGCCAAAGGGTGAAGGTGAGCAAATTCCAATGGCAGTTGAATCTTTTGTCCATAGCCTGGGCATCCCCTTGACGGAGGAACAAAAGACCCAGCTCCATGGCCTTTTGAAGAGGCTTGCTCACACTGAAGTTTGACTTCGAGGCAGCCACCAGAGATCCAGTACTTCCCACCACTGCCAAAGGTCCCCGACATCGATTTCCGGCGTGGGCCACCTACTATGAGCTTGAGCTCTATGGAGACCCACCCACTGAACCAGCGCAATACCTACTCCAAGAGCACCCATGGGCAGTTCAGGGCAGAGGAACCAATCTCCAAGCAGTCACCAAACCACTGGTACCCACCAAGTCAGGGCAAACCTGGAAGAAAGGCAAGCCGGCCTTCTGGGAACAGCTCCATTGAGATTCCAGCTCGGCCAAAAACAACCAGACACCCAAACCAAGGGCCCAGTCAAGGGCTTCATGCAGGCCACCAATGACGTTCACAAACATTGGATGGGACCACCAACCTGGGGCCAGTTCATGGACACATGCCACCATTGGCACCGGTACAGGGATCCACATGCTGCAGATCCCTGTTACAAACCATGAGCCACCAGCTTCAAGAGGCACAAAGTGATCTACCGGCATGCAGCGGCCAGGCTGGCAATGATCTTTGCCGCCAAAGACCATTACATCCACCAAAAGGCGCCCAGGCATCAGGGCAAGCAAACAAAGCAATATAAGAAACAGTTGATCACGCAGTGCCACAAGCCATGGACTTCCCCACATCACCGGGTGGGAACCGCACCGCAGTGGATTCCATTGCAGTGCGTGTGGCATACGGGTGCATCAAGCCCCCACGGTGCCGGTCATTGAAGAGAGACTAGGCCCACAGTGTCCGCAGGTGAGCATAGAGGCCGCTCAACCAGACCATCGCAGCCCGCTCAAGCCACTACCCAGAAAGCTCACAAGTGATACGCAACCTCCTTGAGCAGCAGCAGGCGCACCCACCTGCAAAGGACTTTAGTGTTGAAGAGACCAAAGGCTACTTACGATGTGGAAAATGTGGCTGCAGTGTCCACAAGCGCACCAACGTCAATGGGCCCTGCCTCGACCAGCCCTATGCCAAGACACATGAAGGCCATGCCAGCCACAGTTTGTGGCAGAAAGGAGATCGAGTGACCTGTCGTCAATGTGGACTCCAATTGCACCTTGATGCGCAGCAGAGAGTCATCCTGACAGGAGCCCTCAAGAAGATATGCAAAGGTTCTGGCATCAGCGGATCGCCGCCCCTCAGTGAGATTTTGAGGAGGCAGGTTGAGCAAGCCAGTCATCCAGACACCACCGACAGGGCAGAACAAGCAACACCCATGCTGGACACTCCAACTCCGACCAGACCCACAAGTGCAGGGGCACCAGCAGGCCATGATACCCAGCCTTTACTGGTGACTCCAACACAAACCCAAACCCCGGCACCTCCGCTGTCGCCATTGGCGCCCAAAAAGCTCACTTCAGAGGCACTGATGGCTCTGATGCAGAAAGGAGCAGCTCCTCGACTCAGCCAGCACCCAAGCACCAGGCCAGCGCTTAAGATAGGCCAGGACTACACCGACGCACACCTTTCCCGGCCTCCACCTCAGAGAGCGGACAGGCCACAATTAGCCACCTGAAGAGGAAGACCCCACCGACGACGAACCAGTCTACATGGAGGTGGACTTCTTCTAACGCTGCTGGCGGCCTGCTGAGGGCCAAAGCGCCACACGTACATGCAGCAAAAGACACTTTAGGAAAAATACATACATACATACATACATACATACCGGATAATCCTCAAGAAGAAATGGGCGACGCCCCCAGTTGTGTAAGTCGAAAAGCTCAGAGAGGTTTTGATCAACCCATTTTGCAAAGATGAACTAAAGAAATGACCGCAATGTCGCAAGTGGGGTATGCAAAATCTGTGACGGTGCATCTTGACAAACACATAGGCTGAATGTTGCAGACAAAAACATAGGCTGGGCATCGCTTTGGACGATGCAGCCTCTGAGTTGCGCAGGCCTGCAGCCAAGTACACCGAGAGTGCTCAGACTGGTAGTTCGGCCCTCAAGTTGTTCTTCAACGCACCGGTTTGGGCTGGTGAAAGATGCAGTGGACTCCAGTGCACCCCACCAGCAAAGTGACAGAACAGCTTGCTGACTTCTTGTTTGATCTAGCTTCAAGGCTCAGCGATTGAAACGCCCTGTCACCAATACCAAGCCAGAAGCTTGAGGTCAGGAAGTCGTCAGCGGCAGCTCGCAGCCTTACAGGCCTTAACTTGCCAAACATAGAGCATTTTGCATAGTCGCGGATCGATTCATACCCCCTGTTGAACCAGCCCACGTTGCATTTCGCATTACACAAGTGCACAAGTGTTCACATCTTTTAGAAGGATCTAGGCGCTGGGAAGGTCGTTGCAGATCACAGTTGGTTTATACTTTGGTAAAAACCTGTGACCACTGGCCTAGCAGGAAGTGTTTTTGTTGGTTGTTGCTGTTGTTGTTGTCGTCGTCGTCTTCTTCTTGCGCTTAAGGGCAGGCGTGGCGGACGTAGAATCCTTCTAACTAACTAACATCATCTACATGAGTTGCGTGGCGGTTGCGCTCGCCTCGCCGCCGCTGCCGCTCTGCTCAAGTTGGTCCAAAGCGGCTCCGAAGAATTTCTTGAGTTTTGTGTTCGTTCCTTTTGATGTTTGTTACCCCTGTGAGTTGCAGTACAGGAGGTGCACGGCTTGCACCATTGGGCGGTGTGCCCGTAGTAGGCATCATGCCCGTGGACCTGGAAGTAAGACGCGAAGAGTGCTTATCGTGAATGTCCATGTCAGCTCCCTCCCTCGGCGTTGCACAAGAAAAAGAAAAAGAGCTGCCGTTTTGACCATTGTTGTGTTCATGTTGTTGTTTTCCATTGCTCATCGCATTCTCCATTAACAGGCGTCCAAGCAAGTACGCCGAGAATGCGCAAAGCGATGGTCTGGCTCCCAATCTCAATTTGCGCATGTAGACTGTAGACACCTTTTGATGCGCTCTTGACATGTTTGCTAGTCCACCCATTGTGTGCAGTCTGTGACGAGGCCATTTTCATTTCGGGCCTGCTGGACAGCAACCTGCCTGGCAGCCAGGACAGGTGTTGGATGCAAGGTTTGTTCCCCAAACAGTGTGGACACACTAGGGGTTCTTACGCTAAGTGAAAAGCAGCTGTGCTTAGATCGCTTTTCCGCGTGGCCGTGTCCGGTTAATTCGTTGCTATTTACAGTACATTCATGCCTCTCGACATCGTCAATGTGCATTTCGACTGCGCAGGCTCGCTGAATCTGGTGCCTGCGGCGGGTCCTTCTAACGACCGCGCTCTCGTTGTGGCGCCGTGCGCATTTTCGCAAACGGTGATCACTTTTCGTGGCAGGCGCAAGGGAAACCTCGTGTTTTGGTGCTCCAAAGTCGGCTTTTCGTGACAGGCGCAAGGGATCCGAGGTGTTTTAAATCGAAATGCAGTTTTCGTGGCAGGCGCAGCACTTTGGACATGGTGGTGATCGTCGAGGAGCTCAGATTTCGTGACAGGTGCAATGGATCGTGACTTTTGGACATGTCACACGCACTCACACTCTCACTCTTACCCACTCACTCTCATCCACGCTCACTCTCACTCACACTCACTCTCACTCTCATTCACACACTCACTCACGCTCACACGCGCACTCACACTCACTCTCCCTCTCACTCTCGCTCTCACTCACACTCACACGCACACTCGCTCTCGCACTCACTCACCACCACCGTCACCACGATCCCCACCTTCATCACCACCATCACCTCTCTGGACTCCAACGCGTCTAGATCTCTAGACATTCTGCTTATAGACCTCACACACACTGTTTGGGTTCTCTTGCCGGGGTAATTTTTTGAGGTCAGAGATCAAGCGTCATGAGTACTGTCAGTTTTATTTGGCCGCGCAGTGCAGGGACTTGCAATCATCTATCAAAAGTTGCGGAGGGCCGTGGCTCGCTGCCGTCTGGCGCCCGTTTGCGCGCAGAATTAGATGGGGGAAGGCTGTGGCGGGACCAGCCCTTCTGCTAGCTCCATTTGCCTTGGAGTGATTGTTGGCGGTGATAGTGGGTTTTTTGACGATAAACACAAATCAATCAAGTAAACAGGCGGCGGCGTGAGCCATGGATAGTGGCCGTGGATGGCCAGTCTCAAGTATAAAGCCTTTGGGCCGAGATCCGAGATCTCAAAATCCAAGCCAGCAATGTCAGCAATGTCGGATTCCGGAAAGTGCACCGTTAGCGTAAAAAGAAAGTGTTTGGGTTCCAAGAAGGGCCCCTGTGTCCTTTTCGGCCCTGTGAGCGTTCAGAAGTCAGATGTGCCTGAATTCAGATGTGTGATTTCACCCAAAACAACTAGTGAAACTAGTGACTAGCTAGTGGAAATTAACAAGTGCGTGTCCTCTCGCCTCTCAGCTACAGATTCTAGAGCCGTGAGGGACTCGCAGTCTAGCAAATGGCTTTCGTAGAGGTGGGCGACTGTTCAGATTGTTGAGCAAGGTGGCCGTTACCAGGATAAATCTAAAACATTACTTGAACCATACTCTGTATAGAGACCTTGCTTGCCTCAGTTTGTCACGAAAAGGCATTGGAGCTCCTTTGTTGAAGCCAACCCCTGCTGTCCAACTTCTATGGGGTGGAGAAGGGCGTAGAAGGGACTTTCTTCATCACGTCGTGTTCCATTGGGTGTGATCGATCAGCTTGCGTAAAAATGTTCAAAGTGTCAACGCGCAGATGTTACATTATGCCCTGTAGGTCCCAACATCCCTGACAGATGTTAGCATGGCCACCCTGCTGCAAGGATGACGCGCGCTACGTGTGAAGTGTACCGAAACCCTAGTGGCTCGAAGTTCCCAAAAGAGACGCAGTTTGTGAGATGGTAGCGGAGCCCTGGCTTCGGCTGGGGCGATGAAGCTAGCCATCCACGTCCTTTGGCATGCGCTGTTTTTGCAATGGAAGCACTTCATGAAGGATGCCATGCTGGGTGGCCCGCTGGGCATGAAAGCAGCTCAAACAATAGACTGAAGGCTTCGAGGGCACCAATTCGACGAGTCATGATGACATGACTCAGTGCTGGTGGTTCGAGTCCCTGGCAGGTGGTTTGAAGAGAAGCCATGAGTTGAAAGAGAAGTTCATTGGGTTTGAGGCCCTATAGAGAGCAGTTCGATGTGGTTTGAGGCCGACATTGAGGAGAAAGGCGCATGCTTGAAAGCAGAGATCAAGAGGATCAAGGTTGAGCTGCAGAGACGATTTGAAGTGAAGATTGAAGGACGTGAAGATGGCAGATCAATCAGTTTCTGGAATGAGAACTACATGACTGAAGAGCACTACAGAATGGTTCATGGAGTGACCGTGGGCAAGGAGAACCATGGTGGAGTGTGGCTTGCAAAGCCGTTGATGCTTGCTGGTGAGGTTGAAGTGAAGGGGAACCAGATCTTCACCAACGACCCGGCTATGTGCTTTGCTAACGCCGATTATAACATGACGGATATGTGCTCAGCATTCCAGGTGGAGCCTTACGCTGGTTTCATGATGAGTGAGGTCGAGGATGTGTGCCTATGCCTCCTTGGCCATACAGGTGAGTTGATGACTTTTGGCGTGAACTTCATAGCATGGTTGTCTGAGAGTGTACGACGGTTGACAAGCTTGGACAGCTACACGTTGGTACATGCTGCATTGAGCGAGTTGTGGTACAGGACAGGCATTGTTGGGTGCTTGTTGTCGTGGTTTGCAAGTCTTTTTATTGCAAATTGGATGAGCCACTTGAGCTATGTAGCAGGTGAAGAAGGAGTCACACGTGTTGGCAGAAGGCGAAAGGCCAGGTTCAAGCATCGATGGAAGGTGCAACTACAAGCATTGCTGTTCATGAGCTGCGTGTATGTTGGACAAGGCATGCAACAAGGTGAAGAAACATTCCTTCAGAGGATGGCTCAGATGGCTGAAGCCGCAGCCAGTGCGGCGCAAGCAGCTGAGCGTGCAATCAATGTCACGCTGGCCGCAAGCTGCAGCAGTGCAGGAGCAAGTTCCAGTGGTGCATTTCAGACAGGTCTTTCAACGGCAAGCAGAGTGTTGAGGAATGTGTTTGATGGAACTGACCCATATTCATGTGTGACATGGAAGTTCATTTTCACTTCGTGGTTGACATTTGCTGAACCGCAGTATCAACAGCTTTTGGAGAAGGTTGAACAGATGGACCGCATTCCTAGCATGGCTGAGTATACAGATGATGAGAAGCAGCTGTCGACCAGGTTGTTCTCCATCTTGACGAGCTATTTGCGAGGTCGTTGCTTGCAACTTGTTCGTTCAGGTGTTGATGCTCGTGACGGCTTTCGGCTATGGAAGGAGATGCATCGAGAATACCTCCCAAGTTCAAGAGCTCGCAGCTTGGCTCTGGCGCAGGCTTTGGCGGCCTATCCTGCATTCAGCAAGGAGAAGACGGTGGTGGAAAGTGTGCTGAACTATGAGCAGTAGGTTCATGAGTTTGAGAAGATTAGTGGAACCACCTATCCATCTGCAGAGCTCAAATCAGCAAATTTGATTCGATGCAGTGAGAACAGACTTCGAGAACATCTTCAGTTGACCATCAAGGAGTCCACAACGTACACAGAGATTCGTGGAGCAGTCCTTTCCCATGAGCAGGCCAGTAAGACTTGGTCTCAAGAGGCCATCATGAAGTCTTTGACCCTCAAGCCCAATGATGCTCGAGATGAAGCCGTTCCCATGGACGTTGACAGAGTTGAGAAGGGAAAAGGAAAAGGCAAAGAGAAGGGCAAAGGCTGGTGGTCAGGCTTTCCATATGGAGGTAGACGTGGCTATCCTGAAGGCAAAGGCCGAGGTTTCGGCTGAGGAGGAAAGTCAAAAGGGATGATCAGAACCAAGGCCGGATTTGTTTTGGCTTCGGTCACTGGAGTCGTGATTGTCCGCAGCGTGTTCAACAGGTTGAGCAACAGCCTCAGGTGCAGCAACAGCAACGTCAGACTTCAGGTACAACAAGTGTTGCTAGCGGAGGTGCTTCAACAGCTTCAACACTGAACACAGCTGTTCGTCGGATTTTTCACATCGGTCCACCATCTTCGATAGCAGGTAGCTTGAACAGTTCAGTACGAGTGATCATCCAGGACATTACCGAAGAGGGTGAAGCAGATTCATGTCGCAGTGTTGTGATTTTGGACAGTGGTTCAGATGTTTCATTGCTACCCCTTAGTTATGCAACAGACAAGGCCAGTCATTCCAATGTCAGACTTCAAGATTGTCAGGGATCTCAGTTGAAAACTGTTGGATTGCAGGAAGCTACGCTTGTTGCCTATGATTCTGTGACAGGTGAGGAAATTGAGCCCAGGCACAATTTTGTGGTTGGCGACGTGAACAACTGCATTCTTTCATTGGGAGAGCTGTACAAAGCAGGCTGGACAATCGAGCAGCATGGACCCAATCCCATGCTGACATCGCCAGATCAACAGGCTCGCAATTCATTCGCCATAGAGGCCACTGTTTGTCGAGTCTTGAATGTGGTGATAGATGAAGCAACCTGTGAAGTCAGAGCAGTCATTCGGTTGAGCCCAACCTACATCACAGAGATGCCGTATGGACATTGGGACGTGAGCAACAACCATCCACATATGAGAACTGTTGGTGTACACTATGCTGACCCTCGCGCTGTGTGGTCTGCGAATTTCGCCTACAGGTCAACGATGATTCAGAAGGTTGTTGATCCCAACGAAGGCTGGCAGGTTGTGGAAGTGTCACAGCGATTTTTGGAGAAAGATGATCCATTCAGTCGCGTTGAAGAGATTCGCCGAGATGAGCAGTATGTTATTTTGACCATCCTGGCAGACAGAGAGGAGAATTTGAGCACCTTCGGAATGTTGATTGATGGTGAAGAAGTGGTGATGCCAGAATTTCCAATCATGTCGCCATCATTTGTGCCAGGTGGACAGGAAGAAACATTGTTCATTGGGGAGATGCAACTTGCAGAGCGTTCTAGTGTGAAGGATTTGAGAGAAGCTGCCAAATACCTCAAGTTGTCAACTTCAGGTTCCAAATCAAAGTTATTCAATCGCATCAGAGACTCATATGAGTTGGCGTTGAAACGACGTGCATTGGAGGTGGCAAGGCAGGACTATGCTCGCTTGAATCCAGAACCCAGGTTCGTTGATGCACCAGCGCAACCCAGTGAGAGAGAGAGAGAGAAAGTTACATGAAGTCACACACTTGCCATACAAGAGATGGTGTTCATTTTGCGTGGTGGGGAAGAGCAGAGCCAATTTGAAGTATGCAAGTGATCCCAAAGACATTGCTGAGAGAACGCATCCAACGATACAAGTTGACCTTTTCTATCGAACAGCTGGCAATTGTTTGCTTTTGTGTGTGGACACTTGGAGCAAGTACCCTTTCATCAAGCCGCTCAAGAACAAGAACCAAGGTGTCTTAGGAGAAGCAATTGCTGAATTTCTAGCTGATTTAGGTCCTTTTGAGACAGTTGAGATTGCCTACGACAACGGGCCGGCATTGTCGGCAGGTGCACGAATGGCCAAGTTGATCAGGTCGAACAATGGGTTGCGCACCATTTTGCAGCCTGGAAAGTTCTACGAGAAATCTCGTACAGCTTTGGCCGAGAGATGCATTCAAACAGTTCGAGCGCAAGGCAAGACATTGATCTCACACTTGCAAGATAGAGCAAGAGTTGCGCTAGATGAACTGCATGTGCTACAGTCATGATGCATTCATGTTGGTTGTTGAACCGATACCATGTGACAAGTGCAACTGGCATGACGGCTTATCTTTCTGTGAAAGGAAGACCCTAGAAGGGACGTGTTTGCTGTTTTGGAGAAAGTGTTCATGGACTTGATCCTTTGCAAGCAAAGTACAAATCACAGTGGAGGCCCGGGGCATGGCTTGGCAAAGACGCCATGGATCATGACCTTGTTTTGGTTGGGACCAATGAGATAGTGCGCTGCAAAGCTGTGAGGAAGACTGGGGAGCACTGGGATGGTGAATTGCTGGTTGGTGCAACTGTGGGGCCTTGGGACATGAGGCGAGGCGCTCACACCAAGATGGAGACAAAGCCAATCAGTACCCCGGTTCCAGAACTTCTTTCAGATGTTCCCGAGAAGCCTGAGAGAAGCAAGAAGAGTGAGAAAGCAAATGTTGATGTAGATGCTGAAGACGTATTGAAGTATGCTGCTGAACATCCAGATGAAGACCGAGGGATCGGTGAACCCAGAAGCTCAGAGACAGGCGGGGCCGTTGACAAACAACAAGCAACCGCAGATACAGCTGCCGCTGCAGAAACACAACAACAAGCAACCGCAGATCAGCAAGCCACAGCAGAAGCATCAGCAGTTGAAGGCAGTCCGAAGAGAGCGTTGGAAGGCAGTTCACAGCATGAGCGTGCTCAGAAAGGTCGATATGATCATGCCCCATTCAAGAAGAAAGCAACAGAAGAGTTGAGAGAACAGGCCAAGATGGTTCGCTTCGATCCAGAGACTCCAATTACAGAACCAAGTCCAAAGGCATTGAAGACTTCTTCATCTTCAGATGTGAGCACTCGGACAGTTCGCCAGGTGGAGGAACTTGAACTCTATGTGGAGGATGAGCCAGACGCAGAGTGCGAAGAGGTTGAAGGTTATGATTGGAGTGAGGAGTTGGAGAACCATGGTGACACCACTTGGTGGTCTCAGGAGGAATGAAGGTCGAGGACCACCCCAGGTGAGCGACGAGGAGCTGCAGAGCCTAGACCAGCAGGCTATGTTGACAGAGGTGGCGCGTCTTGATGACTTGCAGGTGTTGGCAAATCAAGATGTCAACGAGAGAGTTGAAGACGCTGTCAAGCTCGATACAAGGGTCGTTTTCGATCGGAGGTTTCGAGATTCATGCTGGACAAGGAGAGCTCGGTTGGTCGCCAGAGAGTTTAGAGGTGCTGCTGCATCTTCGATGGAAACATTTAGTCCCACGAGTCCGCTGTCATTCATCAAGCTTTTGCTGTCGATGAGCGTTACAATGAATTTGATGGTTTCTGTCATGGACATTTCAGATGCCTTCTTGCAGGTTGTACAGCGTGAGTTCGTGGTGATTGAGGTGCCAAGCTGGACCGTGAGATTCTGCGTCAGCCAGACTTGATGTACTGGAAGTTGAAGAGGTGCCTACCAGGACAGAGGAATGCCGCGCTAGAATGGAACAAGCATTTTGCTGGTTTTCGCGCTGAATTTCGCTTCCATTCATTCCAAGGTGGAACATTGTTCAAACTTGAGACAGAGAAGCAGTATCTCTCAGTGCACATTGATGACATCATTTTAGTTGCGGAGGAGGCATGCCATTATTTGTTCGTGGAGCATTATTAAACTCAAAGCAGATGGTCCTTACGGAGTTGACAAACCCGGAACTTCTGTACTATCTGAAGAGGAGAATCACCTTTGACAATGAAGGACTTGAGATTGCTGCGAACAAGAAGTATGTGCCCAAATTGAGTTCATTGTTGGGAGTTCAAGAACGCAGAGACAGAGGAGTCCCGATGCATGGCAGTCTAGACATCTACGACGCAAGTGCAACACCGGAGGAGGAATTTCTGATCGCCAAGGATGCTCAGACTTTCAGGTCAGCTCTTGGGATCCTGATCTATTTGAGTCAGGAGGTGGACATTCAGCATGCCACAAGAATCCTGAGTTCCTACATGAGTCGACCTACGGTGACGGCGCTTTCAGCGATTAAAAAGGTTGCCTGCCATTTGCAGGGTACTGCAGACATGGTGCTGAAGTATGAGAGGTCACAAAAATACACGACGGTGTTTAGCCGGTGGAGACACCTAGATGTGGGAGTCAAAGCAAGCAAGAAGCCCCACGTGTTGGAATTGTTTTCTGATTCAGATTGGGCTACTTCGAAGAGGTCGCGGAGGTCAACATCATCAGGCTTCATCTTTCACAATGGGAACTGCATCCATTCCCACAGCAGAGGTCAGATGTCGATAGCGTTGTCGTCGATGGAGGCAGAAGTATTGGCTGCAACAGGACTTTTGGCAGAAGGGATAATGCTCAAGCAGAGTCTTCAATTTCTGCTTGGTTGCCGCCAGGATCCAGGAGATGAAACCACGGTTGAAATGAAGTTGTTCCTGGATTCGACAAGTGCTCAGGCCTTTTTGCAGAGGATTGGACCTGGGAGAGCAAAGCATCTTTGCACCAGGATTCTATGGGGACAAGAAGCAATGAGAAGAGGCTGGTATCGCATTGGCCGCATTGCAAATCCAGCTCCCTGAGTCGAGAAAGGCGAGAGTATTTGGCCAAGCTCATTGGCCTATGGAGCTCAAGTTTCAAGGAGGATTTTGCACCCCGTGTCCAGAGGATCATTCAGGTTCTTCTAGCCGCTGGACTACTCAAGGGATGCAATGATGATGACATGTCAGACAGAACATGTGGAGGAATGAAACAGGTGGTGATGCACAATGCGTGGAGCCTGCGCATTTTGTGTTGGGCAGTCTTTGTCCTCGTGAGCGTGATCGCCGTTTTGGTGTTCAACATGCAGAGGATGCGAACGCAGTTGGCAAAGTACAGATGTGTTTGGAGAGGTGTGAAGAGAGAGAGCTGGCATTGCGAAGACAGGAGAACCCTTTTCTCTTGGCCGAAGGTGAAGGTGAAGAGTCAGCCCATTCAGACAACGATGATGAGGACTATGATGACTACGGTGATGATGAAGGAGACGGGCATGGAAGCTATGACAGCCGCCATGGTACAGATGAAGCGTCAGATAGCAGTTACTTTGAAGGAGGACTTCATTCCCATCTGCATCAATCGACTACAAGAGGCAATGGTGATATGGCCGGTGGGCCAAGTCCGCATCATGATGATGCACATGATGTACCTCCACTAGAGGACGTGGAGGAAACACCTTTGAAAAGGAGGAAGTGTATGCATGAAGGTGTGCGTACGATGGAGAATCCAGAAGAAGATGATGAAGGAGAAGACCAGCAACGACAGCCTTCGAGTTCTTCCAGAGGCTTAGATGCGGATACAGCGCAACAGATGGTTTCAGATTTTGTGGCTGAAGAGCTGAGGCAGTTCTTGAATCCGCAGGATGATGAACCAGAGGTCATTGATGGCTCGCAATGGTTTGTTGTTGGCTCTCAATGAGAACAATGATGGTTTGGGGGCTTGAAGGAGTTCCCATCTTTTCGGAAGACCTTCAGAAGTTGAGGACCAGATTGTTGAATGAAGGTCACGGTCCAGAGGTTTCGTTGACTTTAGCATGTCGTAATTTGAATGACTATATTCGTGAGCTGGAGATGACGCGGGATGTCAGTTTTCGTGATGACATCAGGTCAGGCCGCGACACTTTGCGGTACCTCCAGCATCATCTTGGCATGATGCCCAAAGCTTTTCATGCTGCAGAAATCACTTTCAACAAGTGGATTGAGAGTGGAAGCAGTTTGTCCTTCTTTTCCCACAACGAGACCACCTCAGGGAGTGAATGTGAAGATGAGGTGGCAGGTAATGCCAATGAAGAAGTAAGAGAAGAAAGGCCGCGTGAAGTGAACATTCATGGGCATGCATGGATTGATCGCAACTACACCATGGAAGATGAAGAAGAAGAGGTCATTGTTGATGATGACGAAGGAAACGACGGGTGATGAACTTTGACCTTCACGTGTTCGCTCAATGCACGAGACTTGAAGTTGAATGCTTGAGAGTTGAGAGAGGGTAGGGTTTCACATGGCTGGAATTTAGAATGTGAAATGTAAAGGTAAGCGCTTCTTAAGTTCAGAAGCCCTTAAGGCGGGGTGACAGATGTTAGCATGGCCACCCTGCTGCAAGGATGACACGCGCAACATGTGAAGTGTACCGAAACCCTGGTGGCTCGAAGTTCCCAAAAGAGACGCGATTTGTGAGAATCCCACAGAAAACGTGCTGTGCAACCGAGGAGAAAGATGCAGTTGATCCCCCTGTAACAAACACGACAGGGCTTCTCCTTTGGTGAACAGTTGAAGAACGTGTCTGGATAAATGAAAGGGCTACGGCTACAGCTCAGAATTTTGGTGGAGGGGCCACGTTAGCTGTTTGCAGGAGAATCTCAGCCTCGACGCTTGGAGGCCCTGGAGATCCTAGATAGAACTCAAGACACAAAAAAGGATTGGATAGAGTGATCACAAACAAAGGATTTTGAATGGTTTTGATATATACACATCAAAAAGAGCTTGTTTTGCAAACTGACAGACAATGTCGGAGGCTTTAGATGCGTGGAAAGCAGCATCGTTTGCAGCTGAGATTGTTGATGTCCAACAAACATGTGAGACAACTGAATCGTCAAGAAAGCGTATCACCACAGGTGTATCACGAGTTCATAGTCACAGGTTCACACCCAGTTCTAATTTGGATTAGGCCCCTAACTGGCGATCCAGTCGAACCAGATCTGGAGGACAGGTTGTGATTCTGGAAGACCTTTTATGACCTTTGCCACGGAAAGGTAGCGAAGTTACATGTTCGGCACAGGTATCTATTGCGGTGGCTTGTGACGCAGGGGAGAGGCAGGAGTCCTGTTTGTTTCGCTTCCATTGGCACTAGGCCCTCAACGGGTGCACCACACTCTAAACAAGCGAGGTCCAAAGTTGGAAGTTCTCATTCAAAGGGGAGTAGAATCCAGCAAGGCATGAGTGCTACTATTGTACTATTGGCCCCATGGCCCCATCAGCTCATCAGCCACATCGGCTCCATCGGCCCCATCCACTACAATTGGGTCCAATCTACACGGTTTATCCATTTTCTTCATCGGAAAACTCTGGTGTCCATGCTGCGGCTGGATTTTGTGGCTCGAGGCTCGTGTGTAGTTTTCCATTGTAGTCATGGCAAGGCTGCTTACGAAATGCACTCCATAGGAACCCCCGTGGCCCCTACTCACCTGCGGAAGTGATTTCGAGAAACCGCGAAGTCGTTGAAACTGCACCGTAGCTCGCAGTGGCAGCCAACCGCGCCAACATCCGGTGATTTTGAGAAACCTAAAACCACAGGCCCAGAGCACGCTGTTTGCTGAATGTGAGAGCTTTCGTCAACATACAATATGATGGATAGCAATTCATCATCGCTCCAACAAATCTTTGCTTGCTCATCCAGGCTGAACAGACATTGCAACCACTATATATGCGTCTCCTCATGTCACATGTCAACAAGGGTTCATGACAACCCGACAACCCTGTTTCGTGAGACCGTTTGCCAACTCCTGCTGTCCGTTTGTTGTATACCCATCTCAACTCGAGTCATGCTTATCCATTGCGCTCTTTAATGCCCGCCAGTTCAATAGCTGCTCTTTTCTCTTCCATTTGCAGCCCTGTGCTCTCAACACGTGCAAGACCATCGCAAGTGTTCCTAGCATCAACAATCGTACCACTCTTAAACATGCCCAAATATTCATCAGATTCTCGAAGGTCCAACTTTTGTGACCTTATGCAACATGTCAACCAAGGCCAGCTAGGAAAACTCGTGGCAATCCAATGCATTTTGCATTGATCTGCGCTTCAGCGCTTGTACTGGATTAAGCAGTCGTTATAAGTCGTCTACTGGAGCAGCCCAAAGCACAGAAGGAGTGTTCTCACCCACCAACATGCCCTTTGCAAAGACTGTCCATGTCGGTCTTGACTTGTTATAGGTCGCGCAAAGGCGTGGAAGGCAGCTAGAAAGGACTTGAACGTTCAACTCTGCTAGGTTTGGGAAGGGCATAGACTTGAAGAGCATGACGAGCACCACGTGGGACGAATGAGGCATATTCCATGGCCATTCCACCCTGGAACCTGAGCCCTGGGCACCGTAGGTGCGGTGATCGGACTTCCGCTTTGGAACCCTGGGACTGCCACCTTGGAGTACAATTTCGCAGGATGACCTAGGAGGCGTAAAGCCAAGTTTGGCTTGCCATCAGCCTGCTTGCAAGAAACCATGCGAGGCTATCTGAAGAGAATCTTGACATCGTACAATTCTGAGCCACGTGTTGTTGCAAGGATTTTGGTCCTTTGGGTTTATGTCACACTAGTTGCAACTTGGCCACGGAGCCGCGTCTGGCAGGCTTTGTTGGCAGATTGGTGTGCGGTGAACCCCGGCCCTCTCGGATCCTGTCTTCCCCCGAAACAGAACTGTCCCAAGTTACTGGCTGACGTGCTTGACAAGACCTTGCTCTGTAACTTCTTTGGTGCACTCCCCCTGCTGGCGTTGTGGCGGATGATATGTGTTTAAGCCGAGCTGAGTCTCGTGTCCTGGATGTATCGAAAGTTTTTTGTGCGTTCGGAACTGCCAGGGCAGCAAATTGCGACGGATTGAGAGCTCTTGCCTTAGAACTTTAGACAAGCGCCTTTGCTCAGCTTTCACTCAGTGCCTCCATATACTCTTGGCTGGGAAGGATGAGATGCTGCAGACTCTGCTGACACCAGATTCAGGCCCAAACAAGCTTTAAGACTTTAAGAGGTGTGCACAGCGCAGTCCATGTTGTCATACTCCAGACGCAGGAAGTGACCAAGAAGCAACACAAAGTTAAGACATATGCATTTTTATGCCAATTCATGCATTCAGATTTCTACACGAGCTTGGCTGACAATGGGATGAAGTTGGATCTTTCACACTTCGCGCCGCCAGTCGCTCAGACAATCCAACTGGCTGTTCAGTGACCCACCACTTGGCGGGGTCGGTAGGTTCCTTGTGAAGGCACTACTCATTATATGAAGGTAATGAGCCTGCTTTGGCTTCTTTGTTTCAGGCCTCACGTCATCAAGGTGCTGTCGGAGTGTCCATCTCTTCAGCGCATTGAGGATGCAGCGCTTGCCTTTGACATCCTTTGACTATGGTCCAGACAGGTGTTGCATTCTAGTGCAGCAAAGTGAACAGCATCTGCTGTGAGGTGCTCACCATGAATGCTGCTTGCGGTTTTCGTGCAAGTCATGCGACTGAGCCGCACCTGCTTTTTCACTTTAGGTGTGACTACACTCGTTAACTGTGTTTTTCAGCTCTTTTTTTTCCTTGTTCCACTGAGGAGAGCAAGTTCAGTGGCTCCACTGCGTTCTTGCCGCTCTGATGGCAAAACCCTCTTGTTTTTGTCACGGTGTTTGTGGCCAAGGCGAGAACATGTGATTCAGTCCCGCTTGGGGGTCGAAGTTTTGACCGAAAAGTTGCGGAAGCAGGTCCAAATCTCAGAAAACTGGCGAATGGAAGTTGATGGCTCTAATATTGAACAAAATGAGGTTACGCTTAGCCTCAACAGCTAACAAAACGGAGTGTGCAACAAACAGGCATATTTGGGGGATTGTGTTGAGTGTGCACTGTGAGGTCTGTCACAGACCTGTGTGCAGAGGGCATGTTTTGCGCTTGCACAAGCTCTTGGCTGGATGTTGCATCCTCAGGAATCCTGCAACATATTGCACTGCAAATACGAAACGCATTGTCAACACATACTGCTGCCGGTTGAAAGGATTGATTTTGACGGTGCTCACCTTGAGGTGGTGAGGGTTCAGGCCACAAGAGTGTCATTGCCCGAATCGCTTCTTGCTTGCACTTGGATTAGATCTACCATGATCTACCATGAGTCGCAGACAGTCATAGAGAAATCTGTGTTCTCTATGAGTAGTTGCAGTTGCTCCACACGCTCTCACGCCTTTCCCTAGGTGACAGCTGTTGACACCAGCATCGATTCCTGTCTTGAGGCATGTGCAAAAATTGCTCAAGCTGTCATGATGAAGGGTTCACTGCTTTGCAAAGTTGCGGAGACACCTTGAGATCCGCGTGAGGGAACTCTTGCTTTCCGTCGCTACTCGTACCAGGAGAAAGACAGAATATCATGTACTGTACATGCCACTATGTGCCCCTTTCCGTTGAACTCAGCCACCATCTACTTTCCTTGGCAGCGAAGCTTGGTACCACACGAGAAAAGGATGCTAATTTAGATTGGAAGAGCGTACCTGAAGTCTGACACCATCTCATCCAACTGCAACAGCGAGCGCTTCCATCAAAATGGTATGGTCATTTCGTTTTGAAGCACACTATATACACCTGATGCCTGGACACTGGATTTGCAATGTTCAGTTTACGAAACAAACCGTCCAGATTTGTTTGGATGGGCACCCAGCCTGTTGCAAAATGTAAAACTTTGAACGTGCGTTGGGAAAGGATCAAGTTGCTGTCATTGATAAAGTAATGGTTTCTGCATCGAAAGGTCGCACTGTTTTCCTTGCATGCGACACCTGCAGTGAGTGCAAAACCTGCAGTGAGTGCAAAAGGCGACAACAACGAAAGCATTCGCCCACTCCCCCTCCCCGCCTCTGGAAAGCTCATGGTCTGGCAATCGGAAGCTCATGGGTTCTGGGTGACACAAGCAAAAACCGGTCTGGTTCCAGTGTGTACAACAAGATAGGACGCAACTGCATTTCAACTTTTTGAGGATTTCTTCTACGACCCTGACGTTGTTGAGTCATGTTGAGTTCATTAAGTATCAACAATCCAGATTTGAGCCGCTGATTGCACGTTTTTCATGTTGTTCGAATTCCTGTCGGTTCCAGGTGACCGCACGCTCACTTTTGCATTACTAGTAGCCGAGTCAGAACAGATTACTGCAGTGGTCAGTACCACCTGGCAATGTCATCTATATAATTTGTATCTAAAGCCACGGGATGGTTGTGAAGAGCATTACAAGATCCCAATGGCCCAATTGAAGACCGAAGCGCTGGCAGATCTATGCTGACCCTGCAGCACGGGCCCTTCAAGCCGTTCTTGACCCCAACGCAAGCCTGACTAGCTTCAGTGTCTCTCCAATGTCAGCTTTATTACTCTGATGCGTTGTCCGGCAGTTTCCATGTCTGCACATGCCACATTTCACTACACGAACCCGGGCCTAAAGGCTCAAGCATTCAGCCGCGTCAAAGAGGTGCGCACGCGGTTGTGAGATCTTTCATTGTAGCGGAGCCAGAAGAGGAAAAGAAAGAAAGAAGATGATGGATCAAGAGACGCTTCAAGCCTTGATCGTGAGCACCAGCCAATCGGCTGCAGCAGCTGTCGAAGCTGTCAGACTGCTAAAGGAGGAGAAAGACAAAGGAAACGGCCAGGGCTTCGGAAGTGCAAGCAAAGTGTTGAAGCAGCCTGAGGTGTTTTAACCTACGAATCAAGAGGAAGAGATTTCACAGTGGCAAGACAGGAGGTTGGCCTTTTGATCATGGTTGACCATTGCAGATGCCAAGTATGAGAAGGACTTGGATGAAGCTGAGAAGGCCACAGGGCCGATGGACTTCGTGGAGATGGACCAGGAGAGGCACACGGGCAGGGCAGTTGCACAGTATCCTAGTTGGACTTCTTCGACATCGACCTCTCAAGATTCTGCGATCGGTTGAGGGAAGAAGCGGTCTGGAAGCTTGGAGACAATCGTCGAAACAGCTCATGCAAAAGACGAGGGCTTGAACAATGGCTATGCTACAGGCCTATCTGTCACACCCAGTGTTCAGCAGGGAGAAAGGAATGGGGATTTTGGAGCAGTTGTTGTGCCTTCAACGATTGTCTGAAGAATACCATGCCATTTCAGGCGAAGAGATGGCTCAAAACACTCATTTCTGCTCTGCTAAGAGTCATGCCACAACACCTGAGGCAGCATATCCAGTTGACAATGGACTTGCGTGAGAAGTTGTTGTCATTTGAGCGGACCACTACATCCTACAGTTGCTCACCAGTGTACAAGGAGTTTGACATAGGTCGAAGAGATGACAAACACGATGAAGCAGTTCCCATGGATGTTGACCGCATCGAAGGAAAAGACAAAGGCAAAGCACAAGGTAAAGGAAAAGGAAAAGATGGCAGAGGCAAAGACAAGGGAAAGGGCTACGGTTCCTACAACACTGCCAATGACAAAGGCAAGGGAAAAGGAAAGAGCGCGAAGGGCTCAAAAGGTGGCAAAGATGATAAAGGAAAGAAAGGGCTAACGTCAGATGTTTGCAAGCTTTTGTGGTGGAAATGTTATTGGAGTCGAGAATGCCCAGTCAGGACACTCCGCCAGGTTTCTGACTCCTATAGCACCACGACCCCATCAGGAGCAGCGAGCGCTGTGAGCAAGCAGTCGAGTGCCACGAAGAGCGACGCCAGTGTCACAGCAGGTACTGAGACAATCCTATTGGACATCGATGAGGAGGACGAAGCAGAGGAAGCAGAGGTGAGGATGGTGAGTGAGGCCTCTGATCTCACTTACAGTGATGAGGATGGAGGTGAAGGCAAGTTCGAACACTACATGGACTTGGTGGGAGATGGTTCAAGGCCGTCAGACAGATGCTTCGTGAGGTGTTGCGCAGGCAGAGGATTGCAGAGTTGGCCTTGATACAGGTGCAGACGTTTCAGTGTTGCCTATGACTTTTGCAGACGTTGGCATTCCGTTGTCAAACAAGAGTTTTTTGAGAGATTCACAGGGCAATATCATGGGAGGTGGTGCAATGCGCCAAGCGATGGTTGCGCTTGAAGGTGAAGTGAAGACGGTCACCAGGTGCAACTTCGTGAGAGTTTTGCCTGGTCGAATGTCTCTGAACCTGTGTTGGCTCTTGGGAAGCTGCTGAGGAAAGGTTGGAAGTTGGAGGGTTCCAATGACAATGTGACAATGTGAAGCTGACGCATGGCTTGTTTAGCGAACAGTAGAGCTTCAGACACATTTCGTTGGTCACAGGGGCAAAGATCAGGAAGGTCCAAAAGGAGAAGCCGAATAAAGAGGCCAAAGGAGCAAAGGGAAGAGAGCAGGTGAGAACTGTCACAGTCGCTTTTGACGGACTCGCGAAGCTTGGTTGAGGTGGCTGGATTGCATTTGTCACCGAGCAGACGCATTCCTTTCTGGGTGTGTTTGAACAGTAAGTCCAAGAAAGACAGCTACCCTCAGTTCAACACGGTGCTGATCAAGAAGGGCAGTTCATGGGAGCTGGTGGAGATTGCAAGCAGAGCACAAGATGAAGAGGAGATTGAGGAATGTGAAGAGGAGACGACGGTTGTTTGCTTCTTCCATCAGTCTTCAGATGAGTCCATGGACTTCGGCGCAGTGATCCCCGCAAAAGACTCTATTGCGTTGAGGCCGGAGCTGAAAAAGAAGTCAATGGCAGAGAAAGAGAAAGAAGAAAGTCGCAGGCGATGGCTGGTTTGGGCAAAGCCTTGACGATGGAGTTTGTGAGGATGAGGACGGAGGAAGAGATGGGAGAGCAGCAAGAGGCTGATGAAGGCGATCCATTCCCTCGAGAACCAGGGCCGGTTGACGAGGAGATTGAGGAGATTGAGATTGAAGGAGAGAGTTACAAGAAGAGGAAAGAAATTCAGAAGAGCAAAAGGCAGATGAAGAAGACGCAAGAGGCCCGAGTTCCAAGCAAAGCGGAGAGACAAGTGCATGAGTTGACGCACTAGCCATATCAAGACTAGTGTGAGCATTGCATTGCGACGGAGGAAAAGAGGACCCTCGCTTTAAAGAACAGAACCCCGTGAGGCAAGAGGGCAAAGCAGGCATGCCCACCATCTCGACGGACTTTTGCTTCACGAAGGGCGAAGATGGAGTCGATGAGGAGAGAAAGGAAGACTTGAGAATGTACCAAGGAGACTTGAGAGGAGGCGTATCTCTTGTAGTCACTGATCACGTCGAGCGCGCTTGAAGTCACAGGCTGAGCAGGTGCTAAGGTTCATTGGCAGTGTGGGCTCCTCTCAAGTGATCTTGAAAAGTGATGGAGAACCTTCGATGAGGAAGTTGCTTGAGATCATCCAGCAGGCTAGGTTGAATTCCACACCGCGGTGGAATTCAGTGGCCCCATGATTCGCAGAGAAATGGAAGAGTTGAATGAGAGACCCAAACACTTCGTGGTTTGGCAAAGACTTTGGTTAGGGCTGTGAGAGAAGGGCGTCGTGTGAACATCAGGCCATCATCGAGCATTTTCCTGCGGGCACTTCGCCATGCAGGGTGGTTGTTGACTCACTACAGGAGGAAAGGTGAGATGAGCAGTGGAAGAACGTATGGAGGACCGTTGGCTAAGGTCAGAGGAGCAAATGGAGACGACAAGTTCGAGGTCGGTTGCTGGCCTGGCAAAACAAACCGAGCAGTCTTCCACATGGTGGCAACGGCAAAGGGATTGAAGTGGACACGCACCATCAGGAGACTGCCTTCAAGGATTTTGAGCAAGAAGCTAAGGAGCGTCGAAGGCAGGCAGGGGTGCTTGAAGATGAGGCAGCTTAAGATCCACAAAGTGGAGACTATAGTCCAAGCATTGCAGAGACTGGCGGTGTGGAGATTGGAGACGACGCATTGCTACAAGATCTGTTGGATAGCTTGGCAAAGCCCCAATATGCGAACCTGGAGACTCAGGAGGATAGAGTTCAGGAGGAGAGAAAAGAAGTGCGCCAGGGTGGTCGTAGCAGTAGCAGGTGAAATCTCAGAGGACGAGTATGAGTCGTTGACATGCCCAGATCATCCATCTGAGCTTGATCCCATTTCGTTGGCCAAGATTGAGGGTGCAGGCGCCAAGGAGGAGGTTGAGAGATTGGTCGTCGTGGGTGTCGAGATCCCACTTCTGACCACCAAATGTTGGTCATGGACTGGAGGGGGCGTGAAGAGAAGTGACCCCAATCGAACAGATGTGTTTGCTCCAGCAGGTGGACAGTCATTGCTAAGGTTAGTTCCAGCTGTCTGTCAGGTGAAGGGATGGCAGATGATGACCGTGCGTGTCAAGGATGCCCACCTCATGTGCAGCCAACCAAAGAAGGTGAAGGTTTCTTTGGTAGAGCGCTTTGAGCACCTTGAATTACCAGAACATGGGTGTTGCCTGGGCAGAGAGAGAGGGCGCAGCGCAACGGGAGCCGAAGCCGACGCCCAAGGGAGGAGGACCGGAACCACGCCCAGAGGCCCCAACACTTTGGAGAGGAGAAGGTGTCATCCTACTTGTCTTCATGTTGATGACATGATCGTTGAAAATGAAGGTCAGGCGATGGCAAAGCTCGTCGATCACCTCATGAAACTTTACAAGGTCTCGGTGGAGGAAGGGCAGCCGCTGAACTTCCTGAAGAGAACCATCACGGTGATGCGAGAGAGGAGTGAGCCGCAAATACATTGAAGGTTTGCTGAAGTTGCTTTCAAAGTTTGGAGGAGTGAAGAAAGCGCGAGCGCTAGCCTTGGACGTTGACGAGACAGAGATCAAAGAAGGTGATGAAAGGGTCGGCGCATACCGAAGTGGAGTCGGTACGCTGTTGTACATTGCAGGAGACAGGCCAGATATCCAGTACATGGTCAAAGAGCTAGCAGGCCATTTGCAGAAGCCGACAGAAGGAAGCTGGAACTCACTGTTGAAATTAGCCGGATACCTTTCTGTGATGCAGCATACCCACGCGAAAATGAGAAGCCAGAACAAGTCAAGTTCATTTCGAGGACGAGCTCGAGGATTGACTTCAGTTCCCATCTATGAAGAGGACGAGGAGAAATGGTTGCTTGAAGTGAAGTGGCGTGTGATTCAGACTGGTCAGGAAAGAAGAGCAGAAGTTCCACGTCGTGCGGAGGCAATTGGGTTCATGCATACGGACGCAGAAGCACAGATCAGGCACTTGTCAGGGAGGTTGCTTTGGCCCCTATACAAAGGCAGGGCAAAGGTTTGTGGTTTCGTCGAATTGACGCAATGACGAAAACAGCAGACTTGGGCACCAAGACCTCCCCAGGAAGACGCGCTAGAATGCTTCTTTACTCGTTGTGAGCTTCGATGACGACAAGCTTGGAGTTGAAGAGTTCCTTACAGAGAAAGAGAAGCGAGCAGCAGGAGGCAAAGCAGAGGCTAAAGTCTGTGAGGAGGATGATTCGAGAGGAGGAAGGCGTTCCGAACCGAAGAGTTCAACAGCTGCAAGCCAGATTGCAAAGAAGTTGACGAGATTAGCATTAGGTGCTTTGCTGGCAGATGTAGCCTTGAGTCAGGCTGCGGGCGAAGGTGGAGAGAAACAGTGTCCACCATTGCAGGTCAACAGAGGCGAAGTGATCAGATTGGAGTCAATCATCATGTTCCTTTATTTGGTGATTCTTGCGTTGATAGCCGGCGTGTGCATGTTGTCAGGGATTCTTTGGAAAATTGCAAGAGAGTTGTCTTGACAACGAAATTCATGGGACTACTTGAGGTGGAACAGCGAAGAAAGGAGGAGGCGTGGTGAGATCGCGGATGAAGGAAGTGAACGTGATTCAGGATATGGCTATACCAATCTGCCTGATATTAGCCCCAATGCTGATTGGACGCAGCGAGGAGATTCCGGGCTTCCATTCAATCAAGTTGTGACCGCCGTGCCCCCACACGCGAGAAGTTGGAATGAAGGTTGGGAAGAAGAAGAAGAAGAGCAAGGAGGAGAGCAACAAGCTGAAGATCCACCAGGTTTATTTGCATGAAGTTGGACAGTTGCACGTGTGTATAAGAATGGTGAGGTTAGAAGGAGAAGAAGGAGGGGGAGAAGAACAAGTTGAAGAGGAACTGGAAACCGAAACAGCTCGAGGTTCACAGTTCAACAGAGAAGAGTGTTTGAGACAGTTGCATCATTCCTTGGAAGACAACTAGATGAACGAGATGAAGAAGTAGAGTCGAATGAGAAGTATGTTTCGTCAGAAGCCTCAACAGGCTATGGAAGCTTGGAAGGAAGCTATGAGTATGAGTGGAACTATGAACACTTGAGCGACTCGGAATATGAAGACTACAGGATGAGCATTGGTTCGAGCAGGAATTGGCATATTGCAGTTTGTTTGATGGAAAAGCTTCGAACGTTCAGACAGATGAAGCGAGAGGACCCACATGACGAAGCAGTAGATGATGCCGTTGATACCTTCAAGAGTTGCTTCAGAGATGCGCAATGTGGAGGACCAAAACGAAGGAAGACGAGGGTGACCAACTACATGTGGATTGAGCAGAATATACCTCTGGAAGAATCAAGGTGGCCAGATGGATGGGTGAGCATGAGCTATGGTCCATTTGGAGTACCGGACAGAGTTGGATACAGAGGGTGAGAATGAAAAGCTTTGAAGACTATGAGATTGAAATCCAAGCTTCAAGCAAGTCCAAGCCACAGTGATCAGAAAGGAGTGAAAGGAGGAGGAAGGTCGAAGTCGAGAGAAGGTGGAAAGCAAAGGACTTCAGAAGAGAAAGGAAAGGACAAAGGCTCAAGGGCTGAGAGCTCAGGGCCGCATGCCAAAGGCTATGGAAAGGTGAGAGCAAAAGATGATGGAGACACAGATACTAAGTTGATGCAAGTGGCGGCAAGGCCAAGGGAAAGTCGAAACCATGGCTCTATGGAAGTTGAATTCAGAGTTGGAAATGGTGTTTAAGACACCGGAAATACAGGAAAGGCAACGTTCCTGAAGTGATCATTTTCCTTGGCTGCAAGCAAAAAGCAGGCAGGGTGTCAGGCAGTTTCCATGTCTACACATGCCGCAGTTCACTACGTGAGCCCGGGCCTACAGGCTCAAGCGCGTAAAAGAGGTGCGCGCGGGGTTGTGTGATCTTTCACGCGTGTATGTATATATACACACACACACTAACCCTTCATACCTCGCGAATGAATGGGCAACGACATGGAAAAATCATGGAACCTCTTGCGTTTCCCACCTTGTGGAGTTGTGTGCCAACAAGAGTTGGTCTACCGATTTCATGCACATTTCAGTATTAGTCATTCAAAGAGCTCTGATCGAATCATTCTCGAATGCACCGTCTCACTGACGAAACCGTGTGGGTGGATTTATCAAACCTTATATAACCCCAATGGTGCCGGATGCGGACATGGATGACCTCAAACTTCAAAAGCCGAGGTTCTTGACGTTTTTCCAAACCAGCCTTTGGGGGTATTTGCAATGGGGCTGCGTGGGGCTGCGTTTAAAACAGAGGCAGTGGGCCCAGACGGGGGCATCTAGATCAAAAGAAAGGAAAAACAGGAAAATATCAGAACATGATCAATTTATATATATATATAAGATAACAGGAGTACACACATAATCCTGAGTAGGTCAGTCCTGGTCCTGTGGTCCCCTGGTCATGGTGAGCTGGCCTCGTTGTCAATGGGTCAATTTTGGTCAAAAACACGAGGTTGCGAAAACAATGCGCTACCCGGTTGCCTTGGTCCTTCCGTCACTTTCTGAGTGCCTTACATTGATGAGGCAATGGGGTGTGTAGTTTTCGACTATTTTGTGCTGCCTTTTGAGTCTGATGGATTTTGATGTTGGTTTGCTCTTGGGAGGAGGCGCTGCGCCCTTCCCCCACCCCCCCTCCAGCGCCACACAAAACCGAACTGCTTTTGCCAAGGCGCTGGGCTACCACGACAGATTTTCTAAAGGTCACTCACGCACCCATCGCTCACACAAAATATTGCGCGCACTCGCCTAAGTCTGTTTGATTTTGTATTGCAAGCGGCTGCAAGCATTCTTTCATTGTCCTGTGGTGGATGAGCCCCTCATTGATAGGGCAATAGGGTGTGTAGCTTTCGATGGTGATGTATTTTGTGGTGCCTTCATGCTTTTGTAGTTTGCAGCCCCGCTCCTGCACAGGGCCTGCATGACGGACTTTTTGAAGGTCACCCCATCGCGCACCCACACCAAATATTGCACACCCTCCCTTAAGTTTTTTGATTATGTGTTGCAAGCACCCTTTCATGGTCCTCTGGCCGCCCGCCCTGCTGCTGTTGTCCTTTCCCTAGTATCCTTTTCCTTCAATTGCTCATTGAACACATTTTTTGATACCTTCTTTTCTTCTTTGTGATCCCCGTCGATTTTTTTTTGTTAATGCTGTACTTACTGTATTCCTTTTTGATCCCTCACCCCCAGAGGGGCAGCTGCAGGGCTGATGGTTTTTGCTTGTTAATATGTTTTTGTAAAATGACAGAAGGTACCGTACAATGCAACATAGATGAAAGATTCGTAAGCGGGATGCTATGCCAGAAGTCTGCCTGGCTTGCATACTTTCAACCTTCAGAAAACACTAGGAACCGCTCAATGCGGATTTGGAGTGTGGGTTTGCTTTGCTGCTTCATCACGCTTGATCACTTGTCCCACTTTGCCTGCTTGACAGGTGCACAGCGCTACTCAAGGAGATGCCACGCACTCTGAAGTTGCGTCACTCCCTGAAAGTGGTGCCCTACGTGTCACGCAATTGAGCTGTTGGACAAAGTGTGGCTCTCATTTTTCTCAAGGTCAGCCGGAAGTGCAGTGGGTGTTTGGTCGAGTGATATGAGTGCAAGGTGCCCAGACTAATGCTGAGGCATCAATGATTTTAATTTAATGAGGAAGACACCACATCGTCCCACTGCAAAACAAGCATACAGGATTAGGAGTTTGGGGCCTTTTATGACATACTTGGCTGGATCGGTAGGAGTGCACTGCTGAACGGTGTTGAAGAAAAATATTTTTGGAATTGTAGAGCTTCGCACACCGGCAATGCCACAGGAGTTTTTGTTTATTTTGTCTGCGGGTGACTCATTTTATTTATATATACATACATGTTGCAGCAGAAGTGCCTTTGGTAGCACCCATCCCCTCCGCATTCGACACCCCAATCTTTAAGCAAATCAATGCATGTTCACATCGTAACATCAAGATACATCAAGCCATTTTTGTGAGTAAGACGTTTACAGATATCTTCTGTGCTCAGTTTCTGCTGACCCCCAGCCGTTGACGTTGTTGTTGTTGTTGTGGTGGTGGTGGTGGTGGTGGTGGGCTTTTCACCATCACAGCACCTATGGTATGTTTTCAGTCCATTTTTCCCCAGCTCTTTCAGACAATTGAGCAGCGGCCAAAACTTGCCAAGAAACAATTTGAAGAGAGGTTGATGTGTTGTGCCTTCGTGAAAGCAAAACATGCAGTCGCGAAAGACCCGCGAAAGATTGTGCGAACTTTTCATTGGCGAAAGCTTGCGAAAGCTGCAAAATCAGTTCCGTCCGCGAACATTTGCGAAAGTGTTTTTGCACAGAAGGCAGCGCGCGAAAACCAAAACGCAAGCCGCGAACGTGTTGCGAAAGGAACTTGCGAAAGAAGAGCCCATTAGAACAAATTCTCGATAGGTTTTGAGCAATGCTCAATTCTCCCTAAAAGCTTGTATAAAATTTCCATATATACTTTTCATTGGAAATCTTTATCTTCATTGATTCATTGTTTGAAACTTTGCTCTGTTCTACTTTCTGCTGCTTGTCTCTAAAAAAAATATAATATACTTTTTTTGAGAGAGTCATGCATGAGAGCACGCAGAAAAGAGTGCGCCTTTGAGAGCACAGGTATGAGAGCAGATACGAGAGCACAAGCATGGGAGCACTCATATGAGCGCCTAAGAAAAGAACATTTGGGCACGCGTATTTACAGTTGGCTCTTCACAAAGTGCTGCGCCTGCGACGAAATCTGCACTTGGCGGTTCACAAAGTGCTGCACCTACCAAGAAATCTGCACTTCGAGGTTCACGAAGCGCTGTGCTTGCCACGACGTCTGCACTTCCAAGTTTACAAGCACCGTGCCTGCCACAAAATCTGCACGTTGAGGCTCACAAAGAGCTCTAGACTTGGAGGTTCCCAAAATGCTGCGCTTCCACGCAGTTTGCATTTCCAGGTTTACAGACCACGAAATCTGCACTTCGAGGCTCACATGCAAGCCTGCGCTTGGCGGTCCACCAAGTGCTGTGCCTGCCACGAAGTCGCACGTCAGGATTCACATCAGCCCTTCCAGTGCACTTCGCAATAACAGCACTTCCAAAAACAACATTGAGATGCAAAATCTCAGTTCCGCGCGATATGTCTCCCAGCACATCGAAGTAAAGCAGCTCCGATCTCCTGCGACTGCCACGGAAAGTCGACTTCAGACCATCAAAGCACAAGGGCGCGGAAGGGCCTGCCACCAAAAGTGGTCACCTAGTCCAAAAGTGTGCGCGACGCTATAATGAGAGCACAGTGGAGGAACGCACCCTCTTGAATGCGCCGTAAGTAGCATCGAATTGGCCGCACATGCCTCGCGATTAAACCCAGCCCCAACCCTTACCGCAAGATCCCCTATGACCACACTGTTTGGGGAATAAGGGTATATTGTATATTCTGGGTAAAGTACAAAATTCGCACCCATGCACGCTCAATGAGTTCTGGCTTATGGCTGATGGTTTGTTTTTGTTTATTTGTCCTTTTCTCCATTCATTTATGCTTTATATATGCGCATAGACAAGGCGAGAGTCACTTGTTTCCTTGTAGCTCCTGGTCATTCAACACGGCCAGTCGAATCAAACTTCTGTCCCTTGACTCCGGTCTTGGAATGCAGTGTTGATGCTGTGCTAGGTAAGGCAATTGCATTGATTCCGTGTTAGATTAATCATTGATCACATTGTATTTCACTTCCAAGTTTGAGCGCCTGGTCCTTGTTTAACTGAGGAAGTCAATCATGTGCTGGTCAAGGGCATCGACACAGGCTCCTTGGAAGGGCTCGAGACTTGGGAGGTCATGTTGGGAGGGTAACTTTCTGTTTTGCCAGGTAGCCAGGCTGAAATGCGTGCTGTGGAGGATGCTGTCTCCAGGACATTACCAAGCACCGAGATTGCAGGTTTCGGCTCCAAAATTGCTTTGTTTGTCATTCAAGATAATTGTGCCATGACAGCATGCCAAACATAGATGAATCTACGCACTTACTTACCTGAAGCATTGGTGATTCTTGACATTGTAGGTTGTAGAGTCGTAGAGGTTGGTCTTGTTTCTTGGGGTGACTTTGTTTTCTTGGACCTTTGGTCATGACAAGCTACATGCTGAACACATGTAGAAACAATATGTGAACATATGTAGAAACATGAATTCGGCCAAAGGCAAGGCGCCCAAATTGAATATAGATGGGGCAAAGCTTAACATGCATAAGTCAGTATGCCATCTATGTGTGCCATGTACACATTGCTGAGCAGGGGTACTGAATACTAAAAAGGGTTTGGGACGCAACACATCACAAGTCAGAGCATAGATACTATCTGGAATCTTCCTTTGCAGGATATTGGCAGAAGACTTGCAACTTCCAATGTTTGCCTTTGAAGAGCTCGGTTCTTGGACAGCGTCCAGCTGGCAAGTAGCCGAGAGGACTAACGCACGTATTTATACACAGCTTTTGCAACTGCTTCCGATTATTGATTGTTGTACTGTGCGAATTTGATTCCTTGCCAATTTTACTAGAGGAGTTACTTCTGCTTTTTGGTATGTTCAACAGACAGTTTTCTTGCTCTTGCTCTGAATCCTTTTTGATTCTGTTGGCTCTTGGCTTTCTCCTTGTTATTAGCCACCCGCTTTTCATATTCTTGCTTCATGTTGCTTTGTGGGTTTAAAGTTTGGTTGGATTCCTTGCATTTCTGTGCTAGGTGTGTCTTCATCACGACATGTCGCTGGCTTTTTTAGTCTTGTTTTGCCTGGTGGCGTTTGTTGCTTTTCTGCAACCATTCTCCTTCTGCGTTTTTGTTTTGCTAGTTTTCCACTGTAGATGTAGCTTGCGTTGTTGTCTCCAGTACCTTTCGGTTTTTTCGTGCACTTTTCAAGTTTTCTGCTGCTTCTTCCTCTCTTGGCAGTTCTCACTTTCCGTCACAGCTCCTTCTCGGCGTGGCTGGTTTCTCCTTCTATGACTTGTTGCTTGTTCTGTTGCCGTTCTGTCTTCGCTGCATTTCTGCCATTGTGCGCAAAAGCTTTCCTTTGGCACGTTGAACATCATGTGTATCCCTGTACTGTACAGTAATTGTACTGTAAAACTAATTCGAGTCTTAAGGTCTCCTCAACTCGCTTTTTGCATGCTCGGATGTTCGACTACATGGCTGGTCACAAGTCGTGTTGTGACAGTGTTCGCAACCAGGTAGGGGCTGCGCCCTCACCCAGCACGCTTTGAAGCTTTGCATAATCGATTGCCATGCTTTGTCGGACTCACACAAGAAGTGTTGGCACGCCAATCAGTACCGTGCTCTTTGTGATTGTGAGAGAGGTGCCCTTGCCAACTCAAAAATTGGACATGCAGTTCTCCATGGTTGCTACAAGGCTGTCGGCATTTGTGCCTTTTCGATTGGACTCTTTTTCATGCCCCCTCTCTCATGGCGCAGCATTTGTCCCCGTAGCCATTCTTTGTGCTTTGTGGAGCTCTCAAAGATCGAATCCTGCTCTGTACAAGTCCTGGACCCGCTTGGGCAGGCTGACTCGCAAGGTGCGACGCAAGCGGATCTCAGAGCTCGAAATACCATGAAATAGAATATTCTTTTTCCCGATAGCACGCATGATATCCACGCAATTCAAGCTCGCAAAAATGCTCTTGGATTGAAGCCCCGTGCAAATTCATTCGGCATTTGCTCTTCGCGCATCAACATTTGGAGAGCTCAGTTGATGCTTGAAAGAGATTCATGACAAGCCAAATGGCAAGTTTGACATGGAGTTGGCAGCTACAGAGGAGAAGGCTAGGTGCATCAAGCTCTATGGATTGTTAGCGTCATTGATGAGGGGAAGGGCACTGCAATTGGTGAAAGCTGCGGAGGAATCCAATGGACTTGGTGCCTGGAGGAGTTTGAACAAAGTTTCAATCCGACTTCAAAAGCTAGAGGATTAGCGCTTTCGGAAGCAGCCACTACATGGCCATCATTTTCAATGAACAGTGCACTACAACCTCAACCTCTGAAGCTTGAAGAAGTCAAAGAAGTCTTTGATGAGACGGTCAATTAAGGTAGGGACGACAATTCAAGAAGAGTTGAAATCTGCTATATACATGTATTCTTTTGAGATGTGTAGGTCGACAAGTCAAGTCATACTTTAATTTGACAATTGGCGGCAATGGTCAATACTCAACTTCGAGGGAACAAGGGTTGCAGTGGGATCGTTCTCAGCAGAGGTGGGCTACTTCAATGGTGGCAAGTAGCAGTACAGACTATCGAGGACCTATGCCAATGGACATTGATCGAGTCCAAGATGCCAGAGGAAAAGGTGAGAAGGGCAAGAATGACCATCATCAGGAAGGAAAAGAAGGTGCTCAAAAGGGCAAAGGTAAAGGCAAAGACCAAAAAGGAAAAGGTGTGACAGCGTGTTACACTTGTGGAAAGCCAGGGCATCTAGCTCGAGACTGCTGGAGGAACAAGATTCGACAGGTTGCAAGTGATCCAGCCCATTCATCTTCAGGAGGAGCATCAGTGACTACTCATACAGTTGGTCAACAACAAGCCAATGTTAGCCAGCAGAGTAGCTCAGCAGAGACCAAACCAGTGGTCAGAAGAATTGAGAACAGTGAGCTCATCATCTTTGACTTGCGAGAAAAGGATGACGAAGTAGAAGATCAGGGAATTCGAGTGATTCACTTCTACATTGGAGATGATGATGATGATGATGATGAGGATGATGATGATGATGAGCCAGAGATCAAATAGTTTGAGGAGATTGACATCTCAGATGAGGCACCCATGGTGAGGAGACTTGGGAACGACGATGTGGCCATCATTATTGACAGTGGAGTTGATGTGGCGTTATTCCCCTTGAGTATGGCAAATCGCGGGGAAGGAGAATTGGAGTTCAGCGCAAAGACCAGGCTACAAGATGCGCAGGGGAACCGTATCCCCACCCGGGGCGCGAAAAGTGTTGAGGTTTCTTTGCTTGACGTTGATGGACGTGAAGTACTCCTCAAAGAAATCATGATCTTTGTTCAAAAGTAAATCAGCCCATACTTAGCTATGGAAGACGGATGGAACACGGTTGGGGAATCAATGGTCGAGAGCAAACCTTGAAGAATGGTGACTTAAAGGTGCCACTCAACTTGCAAAATCGCTCTTTTAGGCCGTATTAGAGTCATGAGAGATGAAGATGAAAGCTGCTTGGAGGTGCAAGTACCTGAAGCTTTGCAAAAGGCAAGCATGGACTGCTAGTTGGAAGCTTAATTCTTGACTTCAAGACTTGTTGATCCCACATTCATTCCAGAAGTGGAAAAGTCACCAGGGTTGATGAGAACCACTTTGGTGAAAAGAGGAGGTCGATGGCTAATGCCTGAGTATTATGAGAGCCTGATGACAATCGAGGAACTTGACGAGCGATTCTTCAACGATCATGCAGTCAGTCCTTCAATCGCAATCTTCAGCCATGAGCCAGCGCCGCCAGAAGATATGGGTTTCTTTGTGCCAGGATACAAGAAGCTTGAGAATAGAGATGAATGAAAGAAGGAAGTGGAGCAGGCAATCGAGAAAGAATCCCCCACTCCACCGGAGAAGGAGGTAGAAGACAAGAAAGAAGAGGAAAAGAACGATGAAGACCTTGAGTGTGAACAATTGAGCCCAATGGATGTAGACAAAGTCGTGGTGAACGCAGTAGACTTGACTAAGGATTCTACTTTAGCAACATTGAGGGCTGCGTTTTCGTTTCTCGGCATTTCAGGCAGTGGCTCCAAGCAAAGGTCAATGAAGATCCTCAATCGCAACAAGAAGATGGAACTCTTGAATGCCAAAAAGCTTGGTGAGTGAAGCAAAAGCTGAAGAGACAAGAGAGGCATTAGGTCAAAGTGTGGCAAAGATGCCAGATGAAGCCACTTGGGCAAGGCGCAGGTTGACGCATATGCCATATGCCAGTTGGTGTCAGGAGCACATTGAGCATACCGCGCCCAGATCGCCATGAGAGAACTGATGGAGCAACGAGAGGAAGTTTACCTGAAGTGAGCTTTGACTTTTGCTACACAAGAGCAAGAGTTTCAGAAACAGAGCCAGCAAGAGCAGTATGTTGGTTAGTTGCTGACAGCTAGACTGGATACACTCATGTTGTGCCATTAGGAAGCAAGAACCAATTTCGCCTCATTGTGCAAGAGTTGATGAATTTCAGCCACTTGTTGGGGTATTCAGCAATCACGTGCAGAAGTGTCATTGAACCCACAACAAGACAAACCCCCAAGATGCTGATCAATGGTCGCCACAGTTTAGGACTCACTACAAGATTGATTACTTCAAAGCTTGGAGATTAATTAATTGTGTCAACAGGATGAGAAAGCTTCAGGAAATTTAATTGAAGGTGTGCAGTCAAGACCTGGTATCAAGATAGGGTCAGATCATGCGCTATGGACTTGGGCAGCGAGAGATGCCAGTTGCGTGCTGAATAGATTTCAGCTCGCTATGAGCTTGTCTATGGTAAGAGTTACAAGGGACTTTTGGCTGAATATGGTGAACCAGTCCATGGTTACATCAAGAGCCTCAACAAAGGAGAAGAGAGATGGCGTCTATGCTTGTTCTTGGGAAAAGTTGAAAGGCAAGACGCCTATGTGCTGACAGATGGTGTGCAGGTAGTGCTGAGTAAGCGCGCCAGAAGAACAGATCAAGATTGGTTCAAAAAATTTCCAACCTACAAAAGCTTCAGTGCATATTATACCAGACAAACTTTGGAGGCAGAATCATTACCGCAAAGAAGAGAGCAGAAGTGTTGCTGGCAGCGCAGATCGAGCGCGTGTGATGTTGAAGCTCAAAGATGAAGACGCAGGAGAAGTAATGGCAAAAGCTCTTGAAGTTGGAAGTGACTCAGAGAAAGAAGAGGCACTATTCCCAGGGCCAATGCCGATTCCAGCCTCGCTGGAAACTCATGTGGAAGCAATGAAAAGAGACGGAAGTGAAAGGAAGCTAAGTGGAGAAGAAACACCAAGTAAGAAGCAGAAAGTTCCCTTTGCAGACGCATCATTGCCAGCAGGACAACCCAATCCAGTTACTCCTATACTATCTTCATTGAGATCACCATCAGCGCCTTCAAGACAAAGGGAAGCCTTTTGAGTTGCTTGAAGAAGAAATCCCTACGAAGAAGCTCAGGCCATCAGATGGTTCAAGCAACAAACCCAAGATAAATTTGGTGAAAGTTACAGGCGAAGATCTTTATCGTGTAGATGAAGAGCTATCCCCAGTTGCAGAAGAAAGTGAGGAAGAAGACGGTGAAGCGAATGTACCTGAATGCTTATGGCGTGATGGAGAACATGAGCCAGAAGAAGATCCAGCAGAATGGATAGACAGAGTAGCTGATGAAGTTGAAGAGAAAAGGCCCCACAAGATGCAAGCGCTAGAGAGACCAGAAGGTAGCGCAGAAGGAACCCGTTTCCTGACAACGCGCAATGTGTATGACGGGCGAAAGAAGCCTTATCACTACGAAGATTGCTTAACGACCAAGAGGTGGAAGAGAAGAGCAAGACTAGTTGCAAGAGAATTTGCTTTCGCTGAAGGACCTCACCAGCGACTTCAGGACATGTACTGAAGCTTCTACCCACAATATTCTTGCAGAGAGTCAGTGAAGAGAAAGAATCGAGAGAGGGAGAAGGAGCATTTTCCCAGATGGTAGGATGTCTGGATGTGAAGGATGCATTCTTAGCAGGTTCCACAGGAGAAGCCATTGAAAGTAAATTTGAGGGGGGCAAAATTCTTGGCGCAGAGAAATTTTCCTGGGCAGAGAGTTGGAGCAAAAGCATGGTTTGACTTTTCACAGAGTACCTCACCGAGGAACTCAATTAGAAGTCCAGTGCTGAGTGTCCATGTGTAAGAAGAAATGAGAAGAGTATCATTTTGACCCATGTGGACGACTTGATTTTCATAGGTTGTTCAAAGTGCATTAATGAAATCTTCCTTCCAAAGATTCAAGACAGGTTTGACACCGGTGTGAGCAAAACTGAGAAGACTGGTGATGAGTTCAACTTTGTGAGGAGAAAGTATAAATTTGAGAAAGATGGAGTATTGATCCAGCCAGGTACCTACACCCCGCAAATGCTGAAAGCTTATGAGGAGAAGGTTGGAAAGATCAAACTTCAGCAACTACCATCAGACAATTCAGTTCAGATGGAGGACAAATCAGAAGTCTAGCATGAGCAAGAGAAGAAGATGAGCCTCTTCAGAAGCATTGTTGGTCAGGTTTTTAACTACGCCAGGAGAGGTTTGGTGTAGCATTTACAGTGAAGGAATTGGCTTCAAGGATGTCAAACCCAGTAGCTATGTCATTTCACCACTTGAAGCTCCTGAAAAAATATGGACTATTGTCTAGCAGTTGAATTTCCACAAGCGCGAGAAGGCTATGTCAAGAAAGGAGAAAGCTCTTGGCGCTTGGAGACATTCTCAGATTCAGACTGGAGTGGAAATTCAAAGCACAGAAAGTCAACGTCAGGAGGATTCCATGCATTGAACAGTTGCCCATTGTTCAAAAGCAGCAGGACACAGAAGATCATTCGCTTATCTTTATGTGAAGCAGAGTTGCGCGCAATGCTTTATTTGGCGTCAGATGGGGTATACCTTCGCTCACTTCTTGAGTTTGCGCTTGGGACAAAGGTGGACCACAACATCTTCACAGATTCTTCAAGTGCGCGCCAACTTGTGATGACGAGAGGAGTTGGAAAAGTGAGACACTTAGATGGACTCAGAACAGAAAAGACGTCAATATGGTGTCAGTGCTAGCAGATAGCAACATGGCAGACATCAATACCAAACTTGGATTGGAGGGCACAGAATCAGATACGTGATGAACCTCATTGGGTATTGGCGCAGTGAAGGGCAAACAAAGAGCAGGAGCACTTGCAGGAAAGGTCAACAAGATTGCCAAGATGATTGCCAGAATGGTAGCATTTGGGCTTGCAGCCAATGGTTACAGAGGCATTCAGGAGATACAATGAGAGCAGTCAATGCAAATCGGAAGCGGAAGACTCCAAAAGAAATTGGAGGGTTACAATCATCGTGATCATTATCGTTAGATTTGCCGCCGTGACCTTTGCAATGTGGATGCTATACGAGCAGTTCCAGCGCAAATATGAAGCGATGAGGGACTTATGAATGAAGTGGAATTCAAGATGGTGGAGATTGAGCGCGTGATTGATCAGGATGAAGAAGATGGACACAGGAAAGACATTCTCCAGAGTTATGCCATGAGAATTCATTGTGTTTTGATTCTCAATGGAGGCTTTGTAGAAGAAGTAAAAGAACCTGACTATAAGTCTATATGCAGCTATGAAATGATTGCGCAGGCAAACGCTAGCCAGAAGGAGTTTGGAAGATATGAGATCAACAGGTGGACATTAGTGGGGACGTGCAGCAATGCTAGAAGCAGCCACTCAAGGAGCCAACCAACAAGATATTCAAGCCAGCAAACGAAGAATATGTGAGCAGTATGGAATTTGAACAGGAGCAACTGAATCAACTACTTGGTCGACTTTCCATGAAGCTTGAAAGTTTGAGACACCAACACTGGGTATGAACGGGAAGAGCAGAGTACGACCAAGCAGACAAGGTTGATAGTGAGACAAACCGATATCGACTGCTGATTGATGAAGTAGAAGCAGGGCCAGAAGGACCAAGGAACCCAGAAGACACAGCAGAAGAAACCTCAAGGGACCCCGTTCTTTAGAGGAAAAGAGGAACTCAGCAGAAAAACGATGGAAGCAGAGTGGACCATGGTGGCAGAGTGAGCTAAAATAGCCATTTGAGCGCTCACACTACCAAGAAGGAGCGTGAACAAGTTTCAAGGTAGACCACATGCAGCGTGTACAGCGCATTTGTTAGCTTTGACCTGCTTTCAGCCCTTTTGTGTCAAGGATAAAGGTTCGCACATATATACAATGGTAAGATTATATATATATATATTGTTTTTAGTATATGACCAGTTTAATGAATCGTCACCCCAATGGTGCCACCGCGTGCTGTGACTGACCCTTCACGGGACACTACTGGATTTGCGCGATAAGATCCCTGCAGACCTTCGCTTCAGACCTTCGCGGCGCCAATTGGGACAGACTCCAGACAGAAACAGGGAAAGCGACGAAAACAACAAAGGCGCAGCGAGTTGATGAAATTCATTCACCGGTTATATAACGTTTTAGCAAAGGCGGGGCGGCAGCTTTGCGGACATTTTTGATCCACTTTTGGGAGGCACGAGCTTGGCCGCGCCAACATATCTAATAATTTTGTTCATTCGTGGTCGTCCATTTTTATCCTGCCATGCCCGCCGCGCAGGTCCCAACGTGCTCGCTGTTGGGGACGCAAATCTCCGAGCTTTGGGCTCAGCGCAGTCCTAGATGAAGCCCGAATGGACACGTAAAAACCATAAAGCGCCCACAGTGGAAGGGGCTCAACTCGTTTCAGGTGTGTTCGTCGCACAGAATTTCAACGAACTTGCCTGAATTCGTTTTGCTTTATGGTTTCGCACCATTGTTCAGGTTGCGGCTAGCATCACTCCAATTCAAAGCAGTGAGCCCTTTGATGAAGCAGTTGGAATTTTTGAGCAGATTGAGGACTGCAAGAATGTGTGTGTGTGTGTAACCCTTGGAATCAAAGGGAACCTTAAGGTTTGGAACAGGGGGCTGGAGTGTGCTTCAGATGTCTCCAGCCAATGTAGACGCATCTGTCGCACAGTGACATAGTTCTGGGATGCCAGAACTACGTACCTGTTCCACTATTTAGGAAAACAGGAGGAAATGGTACTGTTTTCCTCTAAGGCTACCCTATAGGTTGCAGGTAGGCCTCCAAACTTTGTAAGGGGTTCTTTAACTTGAACTTTGGCCTCCACCCACTAGAATGGACCCCCAACTTTTGCTGTTTTGCTGTTTTGATATCTTGTTTGTCTTGTGCTTCTTGTCACCTACTAGCGATGGCCCCCAACCTGCCTTCGACGGCCTCTAACCTAAGAGCGAAGACCTCCAACTTTGACCGCTTTGCTGTCTTGTGGTTTCGTGTCTCCGACCTATACTAGCGATGGCCCCTCAACCTGCCTTCGACGGCCTCCAACCTAAGAGCGAAGACCTCCAACTTTGACCGCTTTGCTGTCTTGTGGTTTCTTGTCTCCAACCTACTAGCGATGGCCTCTCAACCTGCCTTCGATGGCCTCTAACCTAAGAGCGATGGCCTCTAACTTTTGCACCTTGTTTTACTCAGGTTTTTTTTAACCTAGGCTGGCGCGTGGCACCGCTGTTAAATCCGTATGCATATCCATAAGTGTGTTTGGCCTCGTGCCAACCCGGGATGAGCCCGCAGAGTGCCTCCCGTGGACCCGTTGAACGGGGGTTGGTCGTTATCTCCCTTGCTCCGGAGATGTAAGTGCCCAGAGCGGGCGAAGGTGGCCTCGGCCGTACGTACGATGATTTTTGTCTCATCTTCCTGTTCCTCATCGAGGGATTCCAAGTTGGCTCATGCCTTTACGTGACCGCAGCGGGCCAAGCTGGCTTAATGCCTCAACGTGGTCAGAGCGACCGAAGTACTTTTGAGGTTCATTCCTGTGGAGAACTTAACCCCCTCTCCTCCCCCTTCCCTTCCCCCCCTTTCTTTCCCTGCTTTCAGGGGTTTTCCTGAATGAAATACTCAGGATCTCCCCTTTCCTTCTTTGGTGTGTCCCTGACGATTGTTCGTAGCTGGGAACACCTTCCTTTCTCTCCTCTCCCCTTCTCTCCCTCTCTCTTTCTTTCCTTCTCGTTTTCCTCTCTTCACCCTCTTCCTTGGGCGTCCCTGGATGCTTTCGTCATAGCTGGGAGCCCTTCCTTTTTGGTGTGTCCTTGGACGCTTGTGCCGTAGCTGGGAACACCTTTGCTTCCTTCTCTCCCCCCTTCTCTTTTCCTCCTCCCCTCCACCCCTTCCTCGCGCGCGGCGTATTTACAAGCAAACTAGGCTTTTGCCACAGGTTTCTCAATGAGGTTTGGACTGTCATCGGTTTGCCCCCTTTCATTTGGTTCCCCTTTCATCCGCCCCCACAGGCACTTTTTTTCCTTCTTTCCTTTCATGTCCTTCTGTCTTCATGTCTCTTCATCCTCATCCTTTCTTTCTCTTGCGCGCACTATTGTCTGGACCTTAGTTTGTACACATACACGCACGCGTACTCTACTTACAGCAAGGTTCAGGTGGCCCAGGTTCGTTACAATGAGGTTTGGCTCATCGGTTGTCCCTCTTCACTTGGTTCCTTTTCATCGGCAACCACACACACCTTTGTCTGTCTTGTCCTTTTCATTTTCATCTGTCCCTTTTGCGTGCGCATGTGCCTACCTCCTTTCCGGGCAGGATGGAGGTCATGCCTCCCTTCGGGGAGGCGTGTGTGTGTAACCCTTGGAATCAAAGGGAACCTCAAGGTTTGGAACAGGGGGCTGGAGTGTGCTTCAGATGTCTCCAGCCAATGAAGACGCATCTGTCGCACAGTGACATAGTTCTGGGACGCCAGAACTACGTACCTGTTCCACTATTTAGGAAAACAGGAGGAAATGGTACTGTTTTCCTCTAAGGCTACCCTATAGGTTGCAGGTAGGCCTCCAAACTTTGTAAGGGGTTCTTTAACTTGAACTTTGGCCTCCGCCCCTGGAATGGACCCCCAGCTTTTGCTGTTTTGCTGTTTTGATATCTTGTTTGTCTTGTGCTTCTTGTCACCTACTAGCGATGGCCCCCAACCTGCCTTCGACGGCCTCTGACCTAAGAGCGAAGACCTCCAACTTTGACCGCTTTGCTGTCTTGTGGTTTCGTGTCTCCAACCTACTAGCGATGGCCCCTCAACCTGCCTTCGACGGCCTCCAACCTAAGAGCGAAGACCTCCAACTTTGACCGCTTTGCTATCTTGTGGTTTCTTGTCTCCAACCTACTGGCGATGGCCTCTCAACCTGCCTTCGATGGCCTCTAACCTAAGAGCGATGGCCTTCAACTTTTGCACCTTGTTTTACTCAGGTTTTTTTAAACCTAGGCTGGCGTGTGGCACCGCTGTTAAATCCGTATGCATATCCATAAGTGTGTGCCCCTTGTAGTCACACGGAGTCTTTTGAATTGTGAAGGAATGACATTCACAAATCTTGAAGTGTACCACAATGTTGCAGTGTAAAGGAATGACACCCACCAACCTTGAAATGTTTCACGATGTTGCTGTGCGCTTGTAGTCACAGGGATTCTTTTGAATTTCTTTTACAATGAGCAGGGGGTAGCGGCAGATCATTTGGGACCGCTACCAACGAAGACGCCCATTTGATCTGGTGATATCGGAGTTGGCCACTCCGACGTACTTACTTGCTTTCTTCGAACTTGTGAACTTTTGTAAAGGGCTAATGCACTTGGCAGCTGTGCACGCTACGACGTCACCCTGTCGCTCCGACTTCGGCTTGCGCTTCGGGCCACACTTCCTTTTGAAGACCCCCAGAATCCGTTGGTTCTTACTTGTACCCTTAGGAATTGGTATCCTAGGCCGGCGTGTGGCACCGCTGTCAAGTCAGTACGCGTATCTATAAGTGTGTCTCTCCTAGTGAGAGTCCGGGATGAGCCCGTAGAGTGCCTCCTGTGGACCCGTCGAACGGGTGTCTGTCGTTATCTCCCCTGCCCGGAGATGTACGCGCCCAGAGCGGGCGTAGGTGGCCTATGGAATTCGAAGTTGGCTCATACCTTTACGTGACCGCAGCGGTCACAGCAGCCAGCCACTTTGGCAGGGCGCAAGGTGACCACAGCGGTCAAAGTACTTTTGAGGTTCGTTGGAACCTGTCGAGCTCAGCCCCCTCCTCCCCCTTCCCTCCCCCTTTCTTTATTTTGCTTTCTGGTGTTTTCCTGAATGGAATACTCAGGATCACCCGGCCATCTTTGGTGTGTCCTGGACGATTGTTCGTAGCTGGGAACACTTGCCTTTTTCCTTTTCTCTCCTCTCCCTCCCTCCCTCCCTCCCTCCCTGTCTGTCCGTCCGTCGGTCTGTCTGTCTGTCTGTCTTTCTTTCTTTCTTTCTTTCTTTCTTTCTTTCTTTCCTCTCTTCACCTCCTTCTTCCTTGGGTGTCCCTGGATGCTTTCGTCACAGCTGGGAACCCTTCTCCTCTCTTCTTTTGGTGTGTCCTTGGATGCTTTTGTCGTAGCTGGGAACACCTTCCTTTCTTCTCTTTCCTTTTTCTCTTCTCTTCATCTCAGTTGATTCCTCCTTCTCCGCTCCCCGCTCCTCTTTGGTGTGTCCCTGGACGCTTGTTTCGTAGCTGGGAGCACCTCTCTCTCTCTCTCTCTTTCTCTCTCTCTCTCTCTCTTTCTCTCTCTCTCTCTCTCTCTCTCGCTCTCTTTCCTTTTCTTGACGGGTGTGTCCTTGGACGCTTGAGTGGTAGCTGGGAACACCATCGTCTCTTTCCTTTTCTCATTTGGTGTGTCCTTGGACGCTCACCGCGTAGCTGGGAGGACCTCTCTCACTCTCTCTCTCTCTCTCTCTCTCTCTCCCTCTCGCTCTCTCTCTCTCTCTCTCTTTCGCACTCTCTCTCTCTCTCTCTCTCTCCCCTCCCTCTCCCTGCGCCTCCCGCTTTGCAGCTCTCTCCTACCGGCCTCGCCGCTTTCACCTTGCCACACACAGGCCTTCAACCTTTCCTTTCCCTTCCTTACGCCGGGGTCTACACCCTATCGGATAACAGCGTGCAGGGGTGCCTGGGCCTTTCAGTGTGCAGCTGGCAACCGCACCAACCATCCTTCCTCCAGTTTACAAGAAACGATCACTTCTTTTCCGTTTCTTGTCCTTCCTCTTCCTGCGCCTCCACTCACCTTTCCTGTCCCTTCCCTACGCCGGGGTTTACACCCTACTGGATAACCGCGTGCAGGGGTGCCTGCATGGGCCTTTTACTGTGCAGCTGGCAACCGCACCAACCATCCTCACTGAAATCTCACCCCACCTTTGGTGCGGAGCTTAAAATCTTGCCTCCCTTCGGGGAGGCGTGTGTGTGTAACCCTTGGAATCATAGGGATCCTTTTGGATTTGTTCGGTTTGCTTTTTCGCTTTATGTCATAGCAGGGGGGCTGGTTGTTCATGCAAGTACCAGCCCAACGAAGAGGCTTGCATTGAACACTGATATCGGTGGGGACGCTCACCGACGTACCTGCATTTTCCTTTTTCCGAATGGCGCGAGGCTAAGCCCAGAACCTCAATAACTGCAGACAAGAGCGATCGCCGTCACCTCGCCCTGTTCGTCGTCTCGTGGCTTTGGAAGTTTGGCCTTTAACTACAGGCGCTCAGGCCCCCTCACCTGGTTTTTCAGGATTTGGGTTTCTTAGGCTGGCGTGTGGCACCGCTGTCAAGTCAGTACGCATATCCATGAGTGTGTGCCCCTTGTAGTCACAGGGATTCTTTTGAATTGTGAAGGAATGACATTCACAAATCTTGAAGTGTACCACAATGTTGCAGTGTAAAGGAATGACACCCACCAACCTTGAAATGTTTCACGATGTTGCGGTGCGCTTGTAGTCACAGGGATTCTTTTGAATTGTTTCTTTTACAATGAGCAGGGGGTAGCGGCAGATCATTTGGGACCGCTACCAACGAAGACGCCCATTTGATCTGGTGATATCGGAGTTGGCCACTCCGACGTACTTGCTTTCTTCGAACTTGTGAACTTTTGTAAAGGGCTAATGCACTTGGCAGCTGTGCGCAATACGACGTCACCCTGTCGCTCTGGCTCCGGCTTGCGCTGTGGGCCACACTTCCTATTGAAGACCCCCAGGATCCGTTGGTTCTTACTTGTACCCTTAGGAATTGGTATCCTGGGGCGTGTGGCACCTCTGTCAAGTCAGTACGCATATCCAAAAGTGTGTGTGGGCATACACCTTGGGTTCATGTGTTTCGTCTCATTTTGTTAATTAGCAAGCAGAGGGCTTGTCGGGCTTGTGGACTCATTCATTCATAGATGGCATTGGCCAGCGAAGACCCATCTATGTCGTTGTGAAAACGTACCTGTGTCTATCGCTCTTGTAGCCAGAACATGGCTAGAACAAGACCGCCAGCCTTTGCATCGGTTTGCATTCCGCAGACTTGCACTCGTTCGATCGTGACCCTGGGCCGGCCTTTGAGCTTTTCAACACTTAGCACGTTGAGGCCCTACAATTGGACACACCGCTGCATTTTGTACTTGTCCTTGGTTTTTTTTTGGTTACTTGGGCGTCTTTAGGTCTTCCTTTGAGATTTCCATGCCCAGAAAGCAAACAGGGGCTCAGATACATCCTGGCTCTGATGTCAAGTTCTTCAGAACCTCGTCTTCACTCCTTTTTTTATGGGCTCCAAGCTCCGAGCCTGCTACGAAGGTGTTGTCACGACCAACCCCTAAACTGGTTGCACCAGTTTCCACAAGTTGGACTCGGAGTTCTTTCTTGTCCCTTTTGATGTAACGTTAGGATTAAGAAATCCACCCTAGTTGACCCGAGCCCACAAAGCCGCCGGAAATTGCCCAAATTAAAAATAGTATTGGTTGTTGATTTCCACCCGAATGGCCTAGTTTTGTACCAGAAACTTCCCCAGTTAATCCGAGCCCACAACCAGGTCAATGTTTCGTATTGCTACTACTACTACTACTACTGCTGCTGCTGCTACTACTACTGCTACTGCTACTAGCTACTATAGCTACTAGCTACTAGCTACTGCTGCTGCTGCTACTACCACTACTACCACTACTACCACTACTACCACTACTACCACCACCACTACTACTACTACTACGACGACGACGACGACGACCGCCGCCACCCTACCTACCTACCTACCTTCCTACCTATACCCACATTACCCACCCACCCGCCCACCCGCCCGCCCGTCCACCCACCCACCCACCGACCGACCGACCGACCGACCTACCTACCTACCTACCACCTACTACCTGCTACATTTTTGATGAAATCCAAAAAAATGTCCATGGCTCAGGCCCTATAAAGTTGCTTTTAAAAAACAATAAAAAAATCATTTGACAAGCTCACAAAGGGTACCCCTCACAAGGGCCGGTCCCCCATCAATAATCTGCACGACTACACCCTATTAAAATGATCCTGTGTCCATGGCCTTTTCTTTGTACTTGTTTAAGCTTATTGTGATTACTACTACCACTACTGCTGCTGCTACTGCGACTACCACTACCACTGCTACTGCTGCTGCTGCTCCTACTACTATTTTTATTTCTACTACTACTACTACTACTACTGCTGCTATTGCTACTACTACCACTACTACTACTACTACTACGACGACTGCTACTACTACTACTATACCACTACTATACTACTGCTATACTACTACTATACTACTACTACTACCACTACTACTACTACCACTACTACTACTACTACTGCTGCTGCTGCTGCTACTACTACTACTACTACCTACTACTACTACTACTACTACTACTACTACGACTACGACTACTACTACTACTGTACTACTATACTACTATACTACTACTACTATACTACTACTACTACTATTACTACTACTACTATTACTACCACTACTACTACCACTACTACTACCACTACTACTACTATTACTACTACTACTA
>CAXAMN010003570.1:178953-231831 GCA_963970005.1 Durusdinium trenchii | reverse complement strand
ACCACTACCACTACCACTACCACTACCACTACCACTACCACTACCACACCCACTACCACTATCACTACTACTACTACTACAACTACTACTACTACTACTCCTACTATTACTATTACCATTACTATTACTACTACTTTACTACTACTATACTACTACCACTACCTACTACCTACTCCCGACGGCGACTGCGACTGCGACTACGATTGCTCCCTGCACAGATTATTCACGGGGAGTGGACCTCATGAGTGGTATCTCATATCGTCTTGACCTTGTTGACCTACCACGTGGGAGGGGGTTATTAATCCGGTCTTCGCATTATATGTTCATCGTTTTGCATTTCCTTCTCAGTTTGGTCATTCTCGTTTTCCTTTCTCAACTTTGCATTGAAACTCCATTGTCTCATCCCTGTGAGACCTCCAAAGGCTAGGGTGGCCAGGTGATCGCTTGGAGTGGGATGTCTCCTTCTCCAACAGATGGCGCTCCACAGCGAACGGTGGAGGTATATTCTGGTAGAATTAGCAGGTTGTCATTCAACCTTGAGGGTTTGGGCCATGGGCATATCCAGGAACACCGTGTTATGTCAAATACAGAAGCTTGCCACTGTTCACGCGTAGACGGACTCATAGACAACCCAAATTAAAAATTATTTGCTTCAAAGCTGCTGGAATTTGACAACTTCCGGGTTCGTCTCAATGTAGTCATTATCAGTGTCAAAAGATAGGGCATACAGTGCCTTCAACCCCTGAGAGTTCTTTGTGAAACTGTCAAACGCCCACACACATGACGCGTACAGAAGTGTTCATACCATGGCCGAAGTGGCCCAAGTCCCGCTCTGAAAAAGGAGCGCCCTGCCATTTTGTCATGGTAGCGGAGCCGGGCAAAGTCTTGGCTCCCGCAGCTCCACCTCGCCCGAAGCCATGGATGGTGATCCTGGCCCTCTTTCTGATAATGATAGGTGATGGTGTTGAGCCCGTGGACGACATCATGTACGAGGAGGTGAATTTGGTGGACTTCCCCTTCGAGAACTTGGAGACCGAGCAGGACGTGACGAAGGATGAACGAGATGACAAGGATTGGTGCCCTGTGAAGGATGGCCTCGACCTTAGCCATAGCAGCGTGATGGACTTTGAGGTGAACTTTATGAGGTGCATTGGAGCCACCGAGATTCTTGCTGTTGAAGGTCCTTGGGCCAATGGTCAGCTGAAGGCTGAACCCATGGAGAGAGGTTCAACATCTCGAGTCGAAGATTGGCGCTCCGACTCCTTAGACTTTGAGGACTTCAACACAGAGACGGTCCGAGATTGGGGCTTGGACCAGACAGTTGATAGCTTTGAAAGCTTCACGCAGAACAAGTCCACGGTCACTGACTACTTCCTTAGGTATGCCAAGGTGGTTGAGAATGCCATCGGTGACTTGGTCTTTGACCTTGAACGATATTCGGTGACCCTGCAGGTGACAATGGAGGATGTTGGATGGGACGTCTACTTGAGTTTGAACCTCTTCCTATTGCTAGGAGCTGAGATGACGCGAAGATTTGAGAGGAGGTCGAGGACCTTGGTGCCCAAGGGCCACTTGAGCAGAACACGAAGGTGGAACGGAGGCCTTCGACATCGTTTTGAATTCAGAATTCTGAATGAAGATGAGAAGTTTGATCTTTTTTGTCCTTATGGACTTCTGGCCAAGCAATGGATGGTGAACAAGTTCAGAGAATGTTCAACCATCTCCTCCAGATGACAGAGGCTACGATGAATGCTGCAAGGTCTTCAGCTTTGGTGGCAGAGAAGCTGAATAAGAAGGACAACCATGGTAGCTTCAGTGAGGCGAATAAAGTTCTGAAGGCACCTGAGGCTTTTGAAGTGGATGACCCGCTCAGGTTTGTCAGTTGGTCCGACAACTTCAAGAACTGGCTGACCTATGGAGACCATAAGTATGTGGAACTTCTGAAGCAGGTTGAGGAACTAGATGAGCCTTGCACGTTAGCAGAGTTTGCATCTGAGGAGGTCGTTGAGCTTGGTCATAGAGTCCGGCAGCTCAATTTGTGAAGGCGGCTTCTGAAGACCGCAATGGATTCAGGGTGTGGCAACAGCTACGCAACTTGTACCTTCCTCGAGCACGCCCTCGAACAATGGCCATTGGCCAGGCCATCATGGGGATGCCGCAGTTCAAAGCTGGAAGGAGCATGATGGAGAACTTGCTCCAATTGGACCTGCTCTTGGACCAGTACAGAGTAGCTTCAGGCCACGCCATGTCTGATGACTTGGTAGTCTCCACGGTGTTGAGGTGTGTGGAGCCGAATGTCCGCAGGCACCTCGAGCTGACTTTGGATGACTCGGTGGATTACAACACGCTGAAAGAGAAGTTGATCCTGATGGACAAGAACTCAAGTTGTTCAGAACACTCTTGACTCCAACAATGGACCAGCACCTATGGAGGTTGACAGCGTGAACCAAGTCGGCAAGGGCAAGTACAAAGGTGGAGGAAAGAAAGGAAAAAGCAAGAAAGGCGGCTGGATTCCTTTTCTTTATGGTGGTGGAAAGAATGGCGGCAAATACCAAAAGGGCAAAGGTGGCCAGAAAGGTAAAGGAGGAAAGAAAGGCAAGAAAGGCAAAGGAAAGTTCCATGGTACAGGCAGGGGCAAAGGTGGCAATACCCCCAACACTTGTCGCATGTGTGGACAACAAGGTCATTGGTTGGGGAAATGAATGTCGAATAGGGCCAATGCTGTGACACAGTCCATACCGACAGGAAGCACGATTGCAAGTTCAGCAGGTGGCAAACTTCGTGGGGTCGGTAGCTCTTCCACGACTTCAACCACGGCGAGCAAGCAGGCGCGGCAGGTTCGACTTTATCATGTAGCTACTCCTCGGGAAGAAACTTCAATTCCTGCGCTGTATGATTTGCAGAGTGAAGGCAGTGACAGTTGGATTTATGATGACAACTACAAAGTCAATGTGGTGACATTTGCACTGGAAGATGATTCAGAGGAGGAGCAACCAGCTACAGCTACATGTTCCATCGATAAGACCCTGCGTTGGTACCTTGACTTGCCAACAAGACGCTACGTGATGGAGGAGCTGGACTCTGAGAAGCCCACAGTGTTTCATGTGAACATGGTCACTGCCAATGAGGAGAGGATGCTGATCGTGTTGGACTCGGGAGCTGACATAAGCCTTTTGCCAAAGACAATGGCAGATCGAGGAACCTCTCAGAGAGACGGGGAAAAGCAGTGCTAGAAGATGCACAGGGTTCCCAATTGGCAACTTAGGAAGCTTGCGCAGATCGAATGTGAGTCAGCTGAAGGTTCAGTCATCATTGATCGACTTCATTGTGGCATCAGTCCAGACACCATTGGTGAGTATGGGCAGACTTTTGCCAAAATGATGGCGTCTTTGCTTTGGGGACAATGAGACTGGAGTTCAGTTGCAAGCACCGGATGGTCAGTGCACGATCCCTCTTTACTTCCGCAAGAACTCCTTGGCTTTGCTTGGAACCATCAACAGGGTGTAGCAAGTGCCAGGGGAGTTGCAAGGAAGCCTTCCTGAGGCAAGAAATCGAGATGACAATGATGTCCTCATTGTTCAGACAGTGATGAAGCTCCATGACTTCTTCTGGGAAAGCTATGGGTTGAGAGCCTGGAAGACTGGGCCTGATGGCAATCCGTTCAAGTTCAACTACTCCAGCAGGTGCTTTGAGAACGCCCAGCCGCCCAGCTAATGTGGAACATCCATTGGTGGCCTTTAAGGTCTACGCTCATTCGCAAGCTGGATGATTCATGGGAGCTTGTTGAACATTGCCGTCGATATTTTGCACTTGAAGATCCAGAAGGAGAAATTCCAGAGTGCAATGGAGTCCAATGGAGAAGAAACCCTGGTTCTTACAGTTCTCCACAAGAGCAAGGAGCCTGTCAAGTTCTTTGGAACTGTGATTGGAGAGACAACAGCAACGTTAGGTGGTTGGAGGAAAGTGAAGATTTCCACTTTGCTTCTGAGCCCATAGTGCCCTATGAGCTACAACCTGAGCATGAGCAAGCTGCAGGGGAGGTGGACCAGCAGGGCAGGCGTTAGTTGGGAAGGTCCCATTCCAGTCCTGGAAAATGGTCAATGGACTGGAGCTGAACGCCAACAGTTCTTCGGCTTTGCTCAAAGGTGCAGCTGACTACTTGGGACTGAGCAAAGGTGGCTCAAAGAAAGCGCTTTGGAACCGCCTGAATCAGAAAGTGCAGCAGCTTGAGTATGAGGAGTTGTTTTTGGCTGCCAACAAGCTCTACAAAGAAGAGGCCAAACAGAAGGGAGTGATTCAAGTGAACGTCCCGAGGCAACCTGGCGAGGAAGTGAACTCACCCATCTTCCATATCGGGATTGGTGTGACTTTTGTGTTGCACCAAAAGCTCGAGATGATAATCAACGAGTACTTGATCACTCCGTAGAAGGAAGAAGAAAGGTCTCCTCAGTGCAGTTGGATTATACCTATGGTCGGTCAGGAGGAAACAACAAGGCAGAGCTAACGACGATTCTTGTGGGGGTTGATGCTGAGACAGCTTCTTGCAGTGCCAGTTGAAGGCAAAGGGGCTGATCTCCGTGGACAAGCCGAACATGTAGTGAGGTTCACTCTCACGCTCAATCAATATGGCAATGTGGAGATCATCGGTGACAATGAACCTACCATGAGAAACCTCCTGAGCTACATCCAGACGATTCGGCGCAGCTTAGGTCTTCAGACAACAGTGACCAATTCCCAAAAGAAAGGACAAACGAGTCAAGTTGAGCGAGCAATCCAAACGCTCAGAAAACTGGCCTCGTGTCTGATGAAAATGACTGAAGATAAGTGTCTCATCCCCCTGGACGGAAGCCACACTTTATGGTCATGGGTTTACCTGCACTCCGCATGGCTTATAAACAGATTTGCTGCGCACCGTGCCTTGCAAGCGACTCCTTTCGAACTAGCCACTGGAAGAAGGTACGCAGGCAAAGTGGTTTGCTTCGGAGAGTACGTCATGCTTCTCCAACGACAGCCAGGAATGAAGCAGGGCCCACAATGGTTGCCAGGTATTTGGGTTGGCAAGACAAATGAAGAAGATCTACACTTGGTGGTCTCTGGAGACAGGGTGATGAGAGGAAAGGCAATTCGACGAACTAGTGAGCCATGGCGATCAGTTTACCTGTTCATGGTGAAAGCCAAACCTTTCAGAAACCCGCATCAGAGGAGGCCCATGAGGATTTTGCCATCTACACCTATGGTGCCAAGACCAGTGAGAGGTCCAGGCAAAGCTCGAGCGAAAGATCAGTTAGATGAGGCAGAAAAGGAGCTTGAACAGACGGGCCAACATTCTTATGGAGGACGAGACCCTGATGCGGAGGAGGTTGAGAGGTATGCTTTAGAACACCCAGGAGGAACACCACAGCAAGAAAGTGCAGGCCATGAACGTGGACGTAAACATCTTGCAGAAGAAGAACTTGAAGAGCAGCCTGCAGAGAAATATGTCCGTGTACCTCCACTACCTCTAGGCCTCGACGAGGAGAGAGTAAATGTGGGTGAACGTGCACCAATGACTCCAGAACTTCCTCTTCCATGAAGTGAACATGAACAGATGGTGGATGACAGCACAGTTGAAGAGAGTAGAACAAAAGCACCCAGAACAAGTCCGTCGGCAAGTCCCACTTCTTTGTATGCACCGCATTTTGCTGGTGGAATCCAACAGGTAGAGGATCGACCTGTGGATGAATTCCAATGGAGCAAGAGATAGCAGGCTTTGACGACGAGGATGAAATGCTCTGGTTGGAAGAAGGACTCTTCTCAGATGAGGTGATTGACGAAGGGACTCCACCGGAGGTGGGGCCAATGGAGCTTGAGAGGATTGAGGCAGCTGCAGGACAAGAGGAGATACAGAGGCTGCTAGACATGGGCGTGTTGAAGGAGCCCAGCACTTCAGACTTGGAGAATGGGAGCATCCTCGCAACAAGGTCTGTCTTTGATTGGAGAGTGAGGAACTGCAAGTGGAAAAGGCGATGCCGGTATGTGGCACGAGAATTTCGAGGCCATGATCAAACCACATCGGAAACTTTCGCTCCGACTTCGAGTTTGGCGGCTACAAGGCTTCTGCTGGCGACCCATGCAATCCTGCAATGGAGATTAAGCTTCATTGATGTGAAGGACGCCTTTTTGCTAGTCCCTCAGACAAAACTGGTTTTGGTTGAACAGCCTGCGTGGTGGAAACCTGAAGAGCTTGAAGGAGAGCTGAGTGGAGCCAAGAGATATTGGAGGCTGGCTGGATGCCTACCAGGCCAACGAGATGCAGCTTCACGATGGTTTGACTACTTGGGGGTGGCTCTGGAAGAGTTGGGAATGGAGAATCACCTATCCCTACCTTCCCTTTTCCGGCACAAGGAGAAGGATCTGGGCATGGTATGTCATGTGGATGATTTGATTGTAGCTGGTTCGGCAGTGGAGTTGGCATGGTTCCTGGATAAGATGAGGAACAAGTTCGTGATTAGTGAATCAGGTGTACTCCCACAGCCTGATCAAGAAGCAAATGAACCGGTCCGCTGCGCAGAAGGCATTGTGATTGCACCTCATGAGAAGTATGTGCCAAGTCTTGTTGAGCTCTACCACTTGTCCCAACGAACAGGAAAGGCGACGCCAGAAAGCACACAGATGGATCTTGAAGGATCGCCTGAAGATGTGCTGACAGATGGGGACCAACACCGGTTTCGCTCAGCTTTGGGGACACTTCTATACATCTCCCAAGACAGAGTAGACATCCAAAATTGTGTCCGAAACCTCAGCCAATTCATGGCCAGTCCCACAAAGAAGGCCGAAAGTGAGTTGAAGCACCTCATTCTCTACCTCAAGAGAACTGAGCACTATGGCATCTTGCTTCCCTACACCAAGTACAAGAGCAAGAAAGCCGAGATCCTCTTACAGCCAGACAGCTTAGATGATGTTGATGCACTGGAAAGTTGGAGTGACAGCGACTGGGCAGGAGACAGATCCTCACAGAAACGAAGGAGGCACAGTGTGAGCAGTGTGATGATTTTCTTGAATGGATGCCTGATAGCAGCCTGGTCGAGATCTCAAAAGAGCATAGCTTTGTCTTCATGTGAGGCTGAATTCTTGGCTTCTGCAAGGTGGGGCTGCCGAAGCATTACAGTTGAAGGAGCTCTGGCAGTTTTTGACGACAAGAGAGGTGATGATCAGAACGATCACCGACAGCTCGTCGTGCAGAGCTTTCACAGAAAGGCTTGGAGTTGGTCGCCTAAAGCGCATTGATACAAGATATCTGTGGATGCAACTTGAAGTCAAGAAGAAGACCTTGAAGTGATGGAAATGAATGTAGAAGGCGCCGATCAAGTCTTTTGCCACGTGGGAGAAGAGACCTTCCATGAAGAGGTGCGAAAGAAGAATCTTGCCCAGAAGATGAAAGAAGTGAAGAATGAAATGATTTCTGCCCTGGTGGAGGAGAAGAGTGAAACGAAAGTGAAGATTTCAAAGTCCATGGTGAAAATGGTGACTTTGCTTCTTCTCCATCCTGGGGCCTATGGACAGCCAGAAAATGAAAGTGAGGAGAACTTCACGGCTGACAAAAACAATGGCCAAACCTACCAAGGCTATGGATGGCTGATCTACATCCTGGTGTTTGTGATCTACACGATCTCCATAGCGGGCTTTGGCGTGTGGGTTGGCTATACAAAGTGGAAGATGCTTTCCAGATGGCTTAGAAGGGTCAAGCCTGATGTACAAGGTGACGGGTTTACGGATTTCCACAGAGATGAAGACCAGCAACCGACAAGATCAGGACTAGACCTGAGAGAATGGGCAGTTAGAGCTTCTGTTGAAGCAACAGGTGGTGAATGGAGGCGTGAACCACCACCTGCATTACCAGAACCACTAAGAAGGAGTCGTGGCGGTTCAAGAGTTGGACGACAACGTGAAGGACCAGAGGGAAGCCTTGATGAAGAAGAAGAAGTTTCCCAAGAAAGCAGAAGAAGACGCAGACCAAGAGATGAGGAGGAAGAAGAAGAGGAGCAAAGAAGCAGCAGAGGTGATGTGACAGTCGAGCAGTATCTCACAGATTGGGATCCGGAACTGCGTCGACTGAGGCCATACCGAATTTTGGCATCCGGAGATGACTCCGAAAGTGGAGAAGAATATTTCATGCTGAGCCCGACTCATGGGTACAGGAGGCATTACAGGCCTACAGCTTCCGAGAGAGATGAAGAAGTTGGGGTGGAAGAGATGGAAGTAGATGGAGGTGGTGTAATTTACACCGATGTGCCGATGGAGAGTGGCACTACCTTGCCAGATGATGACTACCTGTGGCAGGACTACGATCGAGAAGAGCCACCAGAAGCCCTAGATTGGAACAAACTTGAGAACTGCATTCGCTACTTGAGCGAAGATGAAGAAAGAAGAGCTCGTAGGTTGCTGACGACAGGTTTGTTTTCCCGCTCGCAGTTCACACAGTATGTACAGGCGAGACTGACCTGTAAGTTTGGGGATTGGTATCCCTTCATGAGGTTCGACCACCCCTTAGGCTGGGACGATGCATACAAGAAAGGTTTTTCAGCCTTTTGTGTGGCTGTGATGTCCCGCCAATGAGGACAATTGGCGGGAGAGAGTTGCCAGATTCGCCCTTGAAGGTGAATGTTGAAAAAGGTTGCAAAAGAAGATGCAACTTTTTAGGTGGGGTGTCAAACATTTGCAGCCCACACACATGACACGTACAGAAGTGTTCATACCATGGCCGACGTGGCCCAAGTCCCGCTCTGAAAAAGGAGCGCGCTGCCATTTTGTCAGAAACAAAGATGACTGGGGTTTGTTGAACTCTTGCACACCCCAACTTTTGACATGCCCTGACAACAGCAAGGAAAAACAGCCTTCAGCTACAAGTTCAGAACCTTTGGCCAAACGTTAATTCTATGCCCAAAGTTTTAAGAGCAACTTTGTTGAGTAGCAGACCCAGGCAACCCAACTGTTTCACAGGATAGGCAAGTCAGTCTCAAGATATATACTGTAACAAAGGGTAATCATGTTGCATGTTGCTTCGCAGCACCTTGCCTTCTTGAAGCTTTACAACACCTACTGTGCGTGAGCACCTGCTAGATGCAGGAAAAAAATACGCCAGTACGGCAAAACCCAGAGTTCAACAACCAGCACAATCTTCAAATGTCCGCGCCCAAGTGCAGACGCATAGACTTAGTGCGGTGTTTCAGCAATTGAACTCTGAACTGCCTCAGGTTGGCTATCCAGCCAGAATGGAATCAGCAAGGCATTGAGTTGTCACTGGCACTGGGCGCAGTACATTTCAAGTTGCAGAAAGCGAACTTTGCCAGACGTGGATCCTTCCTTCGCTAGAATCCGCATCATATTCGAGGACGCTCATTGCAATCAACGCATTGCCTTGGCACTTTAGGAAAAGAACACCGAAGCAGCTTCAGCATTCCTTTTTCAACTCCTGTTATGATTCGCGCAGATTCGTGCTGTTGTGAAAGATAGGATGCCCTGAAATCACAGCGACAAACTGGTAGGACATTGTTGCTAAAGACGACCTGTCAGCAATCATTAGAATAATTCCAGTGTCTTGGTTGCACAGGCATGCGCAAGCATAGTTCTTGTGCATTGTTCTTGCTTTTATTGAACCCACATGCAATCTTGTTTGATATGGTACACATGATGCTTTCCATATGGGTGCAGAGACGCACCTGCACCTGCTCGGTGTTGGCCTAGAGTCTAGAGGCTGCACTGAAAGATGTTTGCGGGAGACCCAGAATTGATGAGCTACAGCTAGATACTATATATGTGCTTTCTCTTGTAGAAACTGAATTGGATGAGAGAACTCGACCGCGCCTATATATGTAAGTTAAGTTTGTTTTGATCCCCTTGCTGCTCATGAAAGTTGCTAAATTGCTTGCGCCAGGCCTTCGCCAAGAGCTAGATGTGGACGATACCTTTCAGTGGCAAATGTTCCCGTCCGGCGCCACTGGAGTTGAGCAGATTTGTCGGGACGTGCGTATTAAGTGAAGAAAGCGACCAAGGCATGACACCGGGCTTGGTTCCTTGAGGCCCTAGCGGGAAATCAGCGTAGTGGTGTAGCCATGTCTAGCCATTGACTTTGTGTGACAGGACAGTTGCGCTTTCTAAAGAAAACAAGAAAGGAAAGATAGAAAGAGAGGTCTAAACGTCGAAAGACAGTTGCAAAGACACGTATATTAAACAGTCGCTCAGGTTAGTCTAAGGTTAGTCTGTTGCCGGGTGGATGGATGGATGGATAGAAGGGGAGAGAGTGCCAGAGAGAAAGTGAGACAGGGAGATAAGCTGAAGAGATAGAAATATAGAGAGACAGGAGAGATTGTGAAGTAGATGCGGATAGATTTGTGTAGAGTGTAGATAGGTCGATGGATGGCTGGTTGGACGAACGGGTGGGTGGATAGGTGGCTGGGTAAAAGGAGAGAGAGAGAGTTAGAGAGACAGCGACATCGAGAGACGAAGAGCTAGAGTGATAGAGGAATAGAATCGTATGGATGGATGGATGGATAGATAGATGGCAGTTTGTGGCATTCTCTGAAGTCTCGGAAACTATGTGGGCGGACACGACCTTCGTCGCGGCTTCAAGGCTAGGAGAGTCAAGAAGCTATGCGCCGTGGTGCTCGTTGGGAGCATGAGAACAATGCAGTCTGGTCAAAAGCCGCTGTGGCAACAGAGCTGCAATCGAATGCAATGGAACAAACGGAAGTTCAATCCCCCATGTGAGATGGAGATCTCACCGCAAGGTCTGCGCAACAATGAGTTCAATCAAATCAATCTAATCCGACCGGCGCGCCAAGCATCTGGCAGGTCATGCCAGGAAGGAAAGCATCGCTGTGCAATTGATCATTCTCAGTCAGCTGCGGCAGGCACATCGGCAGGCAGCAGCGCTGAACTCATAGAGGTCAAGCCAGGTCGCTAGGCCCAGGAGTGCCATCAAAGCGCTGCAGGAAGGAGGCAAGATCCGGCGCAGCTAGCTGCTGGGCTTCCTCCTGGAGCTGAGGCACTTGAAAGATGGTGCTCCGCGGCGCCGCCAGCTCTTTTTTATGATGAGGCAAGGCACAGGTTCAAAGCCACGTGGCACTTGTGAACCAGCTTCAACGGTCTTACTCCCAAGATGCTCTTGGCCATGACATGGCAAGCTTGAAGCATCATGAAACTCTTTCCGACCCAAGGGACGGTACAGCACAGCAGCATATTCCGGATGCTTGCGCAAGATGTGCGTCCGGAGGTCCTCATGGGTGGACTGTGGGCACTGAGAGTCCAGACAGGCTTGGAGAACTCGATGGCAGCCTCCACATTGTACATGTCAGTACCTGTGTGCCATCCTGCAGGGTTTCGAAGCTCCCGCGGGCCAGGCAGACACAGACCTATTCCTTAGCGCGCGGGACCTCCATGCCAAGGTCGATGGCCTCACGGTTGGCATTGAAAAGGAGCTCCACCTTCCTATGGCCTGTAGGGGGCCGGCTTTATGTGCGCCCTTGTGAGCGATGCCTCCAATGATTTCAAATTCGTGGTTTTCCAGCTGAGAGTCCTGCAGCTTGATGGGAAGCCATAGCTTGTCGGGAGGTCGAGAATCCACTCCTGTTTGATCGGTTCACCTGTCCACGCTTACCCATGTATGATGACCATTGGTCAACAAGCTCCTGCAGGTTGTGGTGATTTTCCTCGACTGGAGTGTATTCAAATCCAGCAATGACCTCTTGACCCCTTTCAAAGTAGGTCCGCTACCAATGGGAGTTGAGACACGGCGGCTGCATGGTGCTCAAAAACTTTTGCAGGAACTCATGGGCATCATGTTGATGCCCGTCCCATTCAGTCAAAAAGGTTTCAATAGCCGGCGTGTCCCCAAGCCCCGGACCCAGTGATTGTGATTGTCCTGTGCAATCGGGGCCCTTTCCAAGCTCGCGCCAAACAGGACCCCTGAGTTGCATTAAGCGCTGATTCCCCGCATTCCCGCATTGGCCAATCTCAGAGAGATCAGCCAGCCAGCTAGTTCTTCGGGCTGAAGAGGGAAGCTGATGCCTTGCTGAGGTGGTTGGCCAGTGCGTTCTCCTTAATTTGGTGTGGTTCTGGTTTGGATCAGCGTTGAGTTGAGTTGTTGGTCAGTGCCATCAGGAGCCCTCTCCTCCCTCAGGGGCAGCTGTAGGATCCATGGACTGATCCTGGCCTTCCCATTCTCCATCTCTTGAGGTTTCAAACATTTGAAGCGGAGGACATGATCTGTTGAGGTGGCCAACTCCACCAGCTCCTCGATGAACTTGATCATCTTGATTGGGGCTTTGTCCACGCCAGGAATGGCCATGCCCCTGTTGGTCGATGACTTGATGATCCATGGCTTCCTTCCAGATCTCGCTCGTGGGCGTTGCCGTGGACAATGTCGCAATTCGTTCCTGCAGCGTCATGGCAATGAATAGCAGAGTGCAGAGTGCCATTTTGGTATCCTTCTGCTCCGCCGCTTTCTTCCATTCCTTTGAGCGGCGTGGGCCCTTGAGGGGGCCAGCTGCGTGAACAGGATGAAGGAGTCGCTGGCGGCCACACCTGAACCTGCCTCAAGGTCAATGCCGTCAGCGGCGTCTGGCCTTCCTTCTGTAGTCTGCATCGTTTGGCTGATTCAGGAACTTCATGAGAAGGATCAGGGACAGGAGGTGGAGGAACAGCAACATCACCTGAGCGGACATCCCATGACTACTGTTGATTGGATGTGAGAAGTTCCAACATGGCCATCTGCCGGACAGCATGACAACTCTGGGCCACATTAAAATCTTTACCGCGTGCGCTGCGTGGTCTAAGACCTTTAAGGAAGGCCAGACAGTCGGTGCGTGGACTTTCGACTAGTCGCACATGCTGTGAAGCCTAGGTTCACGCGTGATGTGGTTGGGCGAACGAGCCAGCGCGCGAATATCAGCACGAATTCTGTTGATGAGCTGGATGAGGCCGTCCGGTCTGAGCCCAGAGCATGCCAATCCATGGCAGCAGCTAGCCCTGATGCTAGCCGCCCAGAGTTGTGCCCGATCTTTGACAGGTAGGTTATGTCTGCCTGTGAACCATTGTCTCGGCCTTTTAGTCTACGTCGAAGAGTTTGTGATTCGAAGGCTCGGAATGAGATCTGTGCCCCCAGGTGAACATGTTTGTCAACAACTCTGATCCATGATTGTCCAATGGCAATCCTTTTCTGGCCTTGATGATGTTGTATATTGTGCTTGAGTAGTCTTCGAGCTTTCTTTCAAGCAATGCGGAAGAGAATGACCGTTTTGTCCATGCTGATTTGCAAGTCATGACCCTCGACGCCGTCCACGATAATCCAAATTTGTTGAATGGCTTGATCAAACTCTGTGTGTTTTGTGAGCCTCCAGTTGAAGAGAAGATCATCTGCGTATGCAATCAGGTGTTGCTTCAGCCACTCATAGGGAGTGTTGGACGGGTCCACTTGCCTGTCAATGTGTGCAAGAACAGGAAAGGCAGTCCACTCATCAAGGGATGCCCTGCACCCCTGCCTGACCCCTTCTGGAGGTGGGTATCCAGGTTCGTCGACCACGATGGGTGATCTCGTACCTGGCGCCCACAAGCCATTGCAGCAGTACCGCGCTGAGGTTCCTGGGGCATTGAGAAAGGGAAAGTCCTTCGGCCAGTGCAGGCCTGGGTAGGCGATCATATGCCTGCTTCAAGTCCATGGACAAGATGAGCCCACCATTGAGATCACGACCGTGGGTGTTCAAGTCTTGGGCTTTTGCTCCTGATGCAAAGGTGGCGCACGTGTCCCGAATCTCTGAACAGAAGTGAAAGATCAGCATCAATGCTCCTTGCAACTCCTTGTTCTGGAAGGTATGCAAAAATGGGCAACGTGGTCCAGGTCGGTGGCATTGCTTCCTTGGCTCGTTGCGTGTAGGCCCCCGCTCCAAGGTTCACTCCTGGATGGTGGCGGCCAGAAAGCAGCGATGCCAGCGAAGCCAAAGCAAGCCGCCAGCACACAGGGCGCTGGGACGCCTGAAAGCACAGCTCCCAGTTCATAGGGGCGGCGCAGGAGTCGTCGTGGCCAGGATAACCATTTGAAATGAAAAAGGCTGATAGATAGATAGATAGATAGATACACAGATATCCTTCCATAGTGGTCTCTCTTTGGATGTAGAAAGAGGATCAGTGATCAGTAGGTGTGATAGATGTGTGTAGAGCGTAGGTAGGTCGATGGATGGCTAGTTGAACGAACAGGTGGGTTGCTTCCCCTGGCTTTTGTCTTCTCCCTTTCAGGTAGGTAGTTCAGATCAGGTAGGCAAGTTCCGAGTTTCAGCGATGGAGGTCAAGATTTGCTCCTCGTGTCAGGCCTGCCAGTGTGGGCGTTTCGACAGATGCGGTCCAGGGAGTTCCAATTGGATTTTTTTGAGCAGCCCTGAGCTTTTGCGGACTTGCTTGCTTGGCTTGTGTCGTGACCGCATCAGTTTATGCAGCAGTTCTTTTATCGACCTTGTGGATGTGCCCCACCAGTTGCTTGGAATATTTTGCAGAAGGGGAAACGCCCAGCAATCCCAAACAGCCAACAATAACTTTAACTGATGGACTTGACTTCAGTTCTTTCTTGAGAAAACAATCAAGCACTTGCAGCAACAACAGGGGTCATGTGTCAACACTCCCCCTACAGTCCGACACACTGGCCCAACCTGAACATATCACACAGGTACTCCTAAAGTGTCTTGATCTGTCAGATCTCTTCTCTTCTGCCTCAAAGGCAACCGAAACACTGGCAACATGAAGATTCCATTCGATCGAAAAGTAATGCTCCCCTAGCCATGGCTAAGGTTATGGTTTTCATCAAACAGTGCGGGCACATGTGCGCGGGATTTTTTGATGTCCAAAAGGCCTCATTGCCTTGACAGCATAGCTTATTTTGGTGCCAAAGATGACACGCGTATCATATCAAGCATTTGCTTTTATGTTGGACCACCAAGAACACCAGCCCATATAGTTTCCCAAATACTAATCTCAATTTCTTCTTGCCTCATCGATGGTTGGACCACTGAACCTGAATTTGCATGGTGTGAAGCTTCCTGCACCTAAATGTAGCACAATATGTAGAGTTATCGTATCAGTTCTTTGCGCACGCAACTTGTTTGCATATTGTAGAACATGATTTATGACGAAAAACAAGTCGCCGCAATCAGTCTGAGCCTGGTGCAGTCTGCATCCTGCCATACATAGCCTTGTTAAAAGCGCCGCTTAAGCATGTCCTGGTCCCCATGTAATGCGCAAGCGAAGCACAAGGACTGGGGTGAAGAGATGGAGGTCATTCAGAGACAGTATATAGTAATATAGTACAGTAATATATAATATATAATATGATTAAAGAAACAACAAAGCAGAGGACCACGCTGCTCATTTGATAGACACTCTGCAGCAGCGTGGCTTGCTACTTCTAGATTCGAGAGTGGCTCACACATTGCAATTGAAGTTGTTTGGTTGCGGTGATCAGACCGGAAAGCGCAGAAACAGTGTTGACTCGTTGCGGGCCCTAGGCCACAAAATTACCGTTGGAGATGATGCCCGTGTATTGGCAAGTGGGGAGGCTTCTCACTTCTCACTTTTCATTGACAATACAACCCGCAGTGAAATCTCAGGGGCAACAGCTCTCCTCCTTGCGGATTTATGCAGACGACGTTTTGCAGACTGTGGGTTACTCCTGATGTATTCATTTTCCCTGGCCGATGGAGATTCGCAGGTCCTTCAGATCGAGTTGGACCATCCCTTGCTGCGCAACACCGAATATGTCTTGACCTCAGACTACTTATATGACTTGGTTTGTCACTCCGCCACGAGTATGCTTTCACGGTCTTATCTTTCTTGTATTGCGAGTTTGGTGTCCACTCTTCAGGTGGTTCTTCTTCCACCACGCGTTGTGAAAGCTGCTATGGGCAGTTGGTATCCAAAGAAGGATGTGCAATTTGTTTTGCTTTGCCCATTTGATTCCTGTGTTTGGTGTGCTGTTTTCCCGACTTGTGCAAGTTGCGCTTGAGAGCGCACATTACACAAAGAACGGCCCCACCGCTGAGGCACAAAGTTTCCTGGAGCTTTGTGGGACGTTGCAGCCTTTGTGGGAAGTGAGCTTTGTGACGTGCAGATTTGCAACTTGTTTCCGAACTCTGAGGGGTGGCCAAACGAAGAAGGCCAAGGAAACCAGGAGACGCTGAGTATATCGCTTTTCGCGATAGCTTGTTGCTCAAAAAGAGTGTTTTTGTTACGCTTGTTAGTGAAGAAATCTCAGAGGAATATGTCTTCACAACTGGCGTGCCAAGAGCCTCAAATGCAAGGCGCTCCACAGTTCTCACGGAAAGCAATGTATATGTATATACAAACTCTATATTGTGAATCATTCTGCAGCAGGTAGATCACAATCTATGTAATGATGGACATCACAGCACACCATGTCTACTTTGCATACTGCAGCCCTTTTGAGTATCAAGATAAAGTGCGTATGGTAGCAGAGCGAGGATCAGGGTAACCCCTCGGGAGCTCTGATTGAAAAGCCCCTAGGTCACTGGGATCCCGGGTGCGATTTCGAGCCATAGATTTGGGGCCTTTGGAACCCAGACAGCTGGACTGGTGAAGAACCCAGTACATTGTGACAAAAAGACATTAGTACAAAGAGGAGATGGAGGAAATCAGAGAAATCCTTCAAACTATAGCACAGAGTACGCTGGCAACAGCATCAGCAGCTGAAGAAAGCAGTTGAGGACCAGAAGCCATCAACAACAGATTGGTCAAAATTGATAGCGGAGCCCAACATCTTTGACTATAAGTCACAAGAGGAAGAGATCAGTGCATTCAGAGAGTGGTCATGGATGGGTCTTTGAGAAGTACTTGAGCGCAGTTGGTGGGGGCTACATGAAGGACTGAAGGAGATTCGTGACAAGCCAAATGACAATGAGAGCTTTGATTGAGACTTGGCAGCGTCAGAAGAAAAGACCAGGCGCATCAAGCTCTATGGATTGTTAGCTTCATTGATGAGAGGAAGAGCGCTGCAATTTGTGAAAGCTGTGGAAGACTCCATTGGATTTGATGGCTGGACGAGTTTGACTAAAGCTTTGAAACCAACTTCAAAGGTAAGAGGCTTAGCACTCTTGGGAGCAGCCACTACATGGCCAGCATTTTCAATGAACAGTGCACTACAACCTCAACTCTTGAAGCGTGAAGAAGTTTTTGATGAGACAGTCAAGCCAGGACTACAACTCAATAAGAGTTGAAATCCGCTATTCTTTTGAGATGTGTGAGTGGACAACTCAAATCCAACTTGAACCTGACAGTTGGTGACAGTGTTCAATACTCAACTTTGAGGGAACAAGTGTTGCAATGGGACCGCTCTCAGCAGAAGTGGGCTACTTCCATGGTGGCTAGTAGCAGTGCAGACTATTACCAAGGGCATGCGCCAATGGGATGCCAAAGGAAGATTACAAGGGCAAAGGTAAAGGCAAAGGCCAAAAAGGTAAAGGTGTGGCAACGTGTTGCACTTGCGGAAAGCCGGAGGAACAACATTCGACAGGTAGCAAGTGACCAGACCTATTCATCTCCAGGAGGAGCACCAGTGCGAACTCATGCAGTTGGCCAACAGCATAGCAAGGTAGCTCTGCAGAGACCAAGCCAGCGGTCAAGAGAATTGAGAACAGTGAGCCCGTCATCAAAGAGATGATGATCTAGAAGATCAGGGAATTAGAGTAGTTCACTTCTTATAGATGAAGGCGACCCAGAATTCCAGGAAGTTGAAGAGAGATTGAGGTTTCAGATGATGAACCCATTGTGAGGAGACTTGGGGAAGAGAATGAGGATGTGGCCATCATTATTGACAGTGGAGCTGATGTAGCATTATTCCCTCTGAGCGTGGCAGATCATGGGGAAGGAGAGTTGGAGTTCAGCGCAAGGACCAAGCTACAAGATGAACAAGGAAATCGTATCCCCGCAGGACATGCGAAAAGTGATGAAATTTCCTGAGAAGTTCTTCTCAAAGAGAATGCGATCTTCAGTTCAAAGGCGAACCAACCCATACTTTGCTATGGAAGGTTGATGCAACATGCTTGGGGGATCAACAGCAGAGAGCAAATGTTGGAGAATGGTGACTTGAAGGTACAACTCAACTTACAAAATCGCTCTGTGACAGTCCAAGGCCGCATTAGAGTCGTTAGAGATGAAGATGAAAGCTGCTTGGAAGCGCAAGTACCTGAAGCGTTGGAAAAGGAATCAGGTTGGAGATTCATTGAGCATGGGGGCTGCTAATTGGAAGCTTATTGACTTCAAGGTTTGTGGATTCCACAGTCATTCCAGAACAGAAGCGGAAGAATCACCAGAGCTGATGAGAACCCCTTTGGTGAAAAGAGGAGGTTAATGGCTAATGTCTGATTATTGTGAAAGTATGGTGAAAAAGGAGGGGCTTGATGAACAATTCTTTGACGATGCTGCAGTCATTCCTTCAATCGCAATCTTCAGCTATAAGCCAGCGCCACCAGAGGATATGGGGTTAGTTGCGCCAGGATACAGGAAGCTTGAGAACAGAGAACTGAGAAAGAAAGACGTGCGACAAGCAATAGAGGAGACCCCCGCCGCCCCCCACAAGGAGGTAGAAGGTCAGAAAGAAGGCCAGAAGAAAGATACTGACCTTGAGTGTGAACTACAGTTGAGCCCGGTGGATGTAGACAAAGTCTTGGTGAATGGAGTAGAGTTGACTAAGGATTCATCTTTGGCAACTCTGAGAGCAGCCTGTTCATTTCTCGGCATTTCAGGCAGTGGCTCTAAAATAAAGGTCTACACCAAGATAAGCTTCGTGAGTGAAGCAAAAGCTCAGGAGACTAGAGAGGCATTAGGACAAAGTGTTGCAAAGATGCCAGATGAAGCAACTCAAGCAAGGCGCGGGTTGACGCGCGCGCCATATGCCAATTGCCGATGGAGTACGGAGAGGAAGTATTCCTGAGGTAAGCTTTGACTTTTGCTACACAAGAGCAAGGGAGTCAGAGACAAAGTCAGCAAGAAGTACAAACTAGAAGTTGATGGACTGTGGATCCAACCAGGTAACTACATCCACCAGATGCTGAAGGCCTATAAAGGGCAGATTGGAAAGGTCAAGCTCCAACAACTACCGTCAGACAATTCAATTCAGTTGGAAGACAAATCAGGCGTTTTGCGCGAGTAAGAGAAGATTAGCCTTTTCAGAAGCATTGTTGGATCAGGTTTCTACCCATTTCAAGAGAGGTATGATGCAGCGTTTACACTGAAGGAATTGGCTTCAAGAATGTCAAATGTCATCTCATCACTTCAAGAAGTTCTTGGGATACTTGAAGCAGACTATGGAATATTGTCTAGTACCTGACTTTCCACAAGCAGGAGAAGGTTATGTCAAGAAAGGAGAAAGCTATTGGTGCTTGGAGACACTCTCAGATTCAGACTGGAGTGGAAACAAAAGCCACAGTAAGTCAACGTCTCAAGTCTCAAGTGCTCCAAAGGGTTGCAGTTCAAGATCCTCGATGGTTCTTGCAGGAATCCTGGCGCAAGCTCTACGAGAAGCTTGAACAACAACGAGCAGGTCTGAGCCCTGAGGCCAGATTCCTGTTGCCGCCATTGCAGTGAGAGCCCAACGCATCTTTGAGGCCTCAAGTTCTGACAACAAGTAGAACAAGATCAGGCCTGAGGAGGCGCCGCGAATATGTCCGTATTGTGAACAAGAGTGCAACAACATTCCGCAATCACATCAGCGCGTGGCTAAGAGGCACAAGGCCAAGCCAATGTTCACGCGATTTGAACCACTCAGAGACGCGCACAATGGCACCACTATATACCTGTAGACACTGTTGGCTGTTGGGCCTCTCTTGCCAGCTGGCGTGGATTGAAACACCACATAGAACACGCCAGTTGCCCTCTCCTCGATGTCAAACGTTCCTCGCAGGTCATCACGGTCGACAGAACAGATCTCAGGGCACAGCCAAGACGCAGGCATGGCAAGCCTTGACTGAGAACCGAGAACTCATGGACCTCGTCAGGAACAGCTGCATCTTACGCAATCGACAGTTCCAGCATGGAAAGGAACCGCGCAGTTCTTGAATTTGCTCTTGGGGCAAAGGTGGGCCATTACATCTACACAGGTTCATCAAGCGCACGCCAACTTGTGATGAAGAGAGGAGTTGGAAAAGTAAGACGCTTGGATGGAAAGCTGTTTTGGATTCAGAGCAGGAAAGACTTCAAGATGGTACAAGTAGCAACAGACAGCAACATAGCAGACCTCAATACAAAGCCACTTGGGGGACAGAGAATCAGATACTTGATGAACCTCATTGGCGATTGAGGCAGAGATGATCAAATCAGAGTGGGTGTGTGAGAGAAGGGTGTTTGAACGAAAGAAGAAGTTTGCAGGCAAGGTCACTAAGATTGCCAAAGTGATTGTCAGAATGGTTGCTTTTGAGGGCTCGCAGCCAGTGATTACAGAAGCATTCCTGAAAGGAGACAACGTCCAATGCGAGATGGACGCAGTGAAGAAATCCAATGAAGAATGGAAATTCTGGAATTTTCATGGTCATTGTGTTCAATATTATTGGTTTTGCAGCAGGGATCTTTGTACTCTTCAAGATTTACAAAACACTTTGAGATCAGCTATTTTGGTGTGGCTGATGCAAACCAATTGTAATTTGGAGACATGGAGACTCTAGTCAAAAGAGATGAAAAGCGAAGTGATGAAGTTGAAGAAAGAGTTAGAGTTTGGACAGAAGAAGAACTTGAGGAGAGAATTGACGCTCTACACAACTACGCCAGGAGAATTCACAGTGGATTGGTGTGGATTGATTGTGAACGGAGGTTTTGTAGAGAGAAACATCAGACATACACGCTATCATCACTTATGACGTGTTGGGAGAGTTGAATGCAGGACTATCATTCAGAGAGCAGTACGAAGTAGGAAAGCAAACCAAGTGTGTGGTAGACTTGAAGCAAAACTACAACAACTCATGGAGAGATACTACAACTTGTTGGGAAGAGGATTCCCAGAAGCAGCAGATATGGCTGAAGAAGAAATGATGAAGTATCGAGAATTGTTGGACTGCGCAGTCAGGGGGAGAGAACACCACGTACAATGCCAACAATCTCTAGGAACCCAGTTCCTGAGAGACATGAAAAAGCCTCCAGAGAAATAAGGACTGAATGGAAGAAAAGCTGATTATGGTTTCAAAGGCTCAAAGAAGCATTTTAGTGTCTCACAGCCCCCAGAAGGAGTGTGAACCATGTTGCAGGTAGAGCGCGATCGATGTACATTGCATCATGGACATCACAGCATGTCTACTTTGCATACTGCAGCCCTTTTGCGTATCAAGAAAAACGCATATATATATATATTTAGACTTCCAATGCAAAAAGCTCAAAGCACAAGCCAAGCTGGTGTGAGATGTTCAGGCTTTCAATTGCTGTAAGCACCGTCCTCAGCTTCTACAGCTTTACCAGACTCACTAAACAGGCACACATGAACTCATTAGTTTGCTTTAAAATGCTTGGATGCGCGCAAGGTTGTAGTTCGGAAAAGGAATGCGATCGTCAGCCGCTGCCTTAGTGTGTTTCGCCTGCTTGCGTTAGGTAAAACTGCTCTCTGGAGGAACCTTCTGTGAATCAGTGGGTCACTCGCGTTGTTTTAGGACTTCTGAAAGAATTGGCTGGTTTATTGACTTGTAAGCGTGAGATTCAACAACATGCTGCCAAACAGTATGTTGTCGGGAAAAACTCAATGCGAGTCATTCTGGCGTTTTGATCTCAGGAGGGCGCTGGTCAGTGAACAAGGCATGCAGGACACGCTGCATTTGGTTCGGAGTGCGCAGTCCAGATCCTTCACAACGAAAAACATACCATATATACATGTGTACATGTTTATATATATATATATTTAGTACATACGTACACAAAACATATATATATATATACATATATATAAATATATATGCTCACCCCCTGGGCCCGTTGATTTACCTTTTCCTGCATTTCAGCTCTTCGACTTTTCATATTTCTCAGCTGTTCTACCTTTTCCTGCTTGTCAGCCGCTTTTCTGTACTGGGCGACCTCGTGTGTGGAATACATATTTGCAATACGACTAAAAAAGGGAGTTAAACAAAAATCAACCAACTAGCTTAAACGGTAAACGGTAATCAAAATAAATCAAAGGGAGTCAACAGCACATAAAAAAACAAAAAGGGACCGGATACCCCCCACATGTTAAGCTTGTAAGAACTATCAACGAGGAGTAGAGATGAATAAGAAAAGAGGGCGGAAAGATACTGGACGATAAAAACGAATGAGATGAGTGGTGTGTGATGAGTGGTGTCAGAAGAGTGGTGTGTGATGAGTGGTGTGTGATGAGTGGTGTAAGTTGAGTGGTGTGTGATGAGTGGTGTAAGATGAGTGATGTGTGATGAGTGGTGTGTGATGAGTGGTGTAAGATGAGTGGTGTAGGAAGAGTGGTGTGTGATGAGTGGTGTAAGATGAGCGGTGTAAGATCTGTGGTGGGTGATGAGTGGTGTGTGATGAGTGGTGCGTGATGAGCGGTGTAAGATGAGTGGTGTGTGATGATTGCTGTGTGGTGAGTGGTGTGTGGTGAGTGGTGTGTGGTGAGTGGTGTAAGATGAGTGGCGTGTGATGAGTGGAGTGGTGTGTGAGCGGTGTAAGATGAGTTGTGTGTGTGTGTGACGAGTGGTGTGTGATGAGTGGTGTAAGATGAGTGGTGTGTGAAGAGTGGTGTGTGATGAGTGGAGGAGGCTCTGTGTACTGCGCCTGCCGCAAAATCTACATTTGTGGCTCACGAAGTGCTGCGTCTGCCACGAAATCTGCACTCAGCCACGCGCGGCCCAGCGGCGCCCATCCGCGCCGCACCACGCGCGCCGCAGCTGATCCAGGAGGCTCTGTGTACTGCGCCTGCCACAAAATCTACACTCCAGGCTCACCAAGTACTGCGCCTGGTTTGAAATCTACACTCCAGGTTCACCAAGTGCTGTGCCGGCTACGAAATCTGCACTCAGCCGGCCAAGCGGTGCCCTCGCTGCAGCTGAGTCTTCTGCGCCTGTCACAGTATCTGCGCTGCAGGCTCACCAAGTACTGCGCCTGCCACGAAATTTACAGTCCAGGCTCACCAAGTGCTGCGCCTGCCACGAAATCTGCCCCCAGCCACGCGGCCCAGCGGCGCCCACGCGCGCCGCAGCTGATCCAGGAGGCTCTGTGTACTGCGCCTGCGACAAAATCTGCAATGAGTGGTGTAAGATGAGTAGTGGGAGGTGAGTGGTTTAAGATGAGTGGTGTAAGATGAGTGGTGTAGAATGAGTGGTGTAAGAGTGGTGGTGTAAGATGAGTAGTGTAAGATGAGTGGTGTAAGATGAGTGGTGTAAGATGAGCGGTGAACAATGAGTGGTGTAAGATGAGTAGTGTGAGATGAGCTGAGTGGTATGAGATGCGTGGTGTGTGATGAGTGGAGTGGTGTAAGATGGGTGGTGTAGAATGAGTGGTGTAAGATGGGTGGTGTAAGCTGAGTAGTGTAAGATGAGTGGTGTAAGATGAGTAGTGTGAGATGAGTGGTGTAAGATGAGTAATGTGAGATGAGTGGTGTGGTATGAGTGGTGTCAGATGAGTGGTGTGGTATGAGGGGTGTATGATGAGTGGAGTAAGATGAGTGGTGTAAGATGGGTGGTGTAAGTGGAGTAGTGTAGAAAGAGTGGTGTCAGATGAGTGGTGTAAGATGAGTGGTGAACAATGAGTGGTGTAAGTTTCACCGGTGTAAGATGAGTGGTGAACAATGAGTGGTGTATGATGAGTGGTGTAAGAAGGCGGCGGCGGAGTGGCGGCGGAGTGGCGGACGCGGGTATGGAGTGGCGGGTGCAGAGCGAAAAACAAGAGCCCCACGTAGTGATGTGGGGAAAAGAAAATGAACAGGTACTCAGTATAAACAACAAGGAAGTGAAAAAACGGGCTTCACACAGAACAGATAATGAACAATGAACAGCGCAGATGCGATTGCAGGGGATATTTTTTGATGAAAGCAACACAGGGCAGACATTACTGTATGGGGGTTAATATTTTTAAAAAAGTTCTAGTGTATCAATGGGCTAACCCCTTTGCGGAATCGATTTTTGCAATAGTTTGAAATGCTTTGATAAGGGATTAGATTAAGTGAGAAAATAAGCAAACAAGTTAAAACCCAAAAACTTCAAAAAGGTAACCAACAGCAATTAAAATGATTCCAAGGAAATCGACAATAGCCAAAGGGAATTCAATAGGTAATCAATAAAGGCCACAAGGAGTTTCAACAAGAGAGCTCACAAATAACAGTAATGAACAATGAAACGCATAGACATCATTGCAGGGGAGGTGATTATTTTTTCAAATGTCATACCAGAGCAATGCGCAGACAATATCACTGAACAATGGAAACGCGTAGACGTTATATAATCAATCCAGGGGAGGGGGTGTTATTATTAAAGCGGAAAGGGACAGACATTAATGTAGAGGGTTTTATTCAAGATTTCTAGTGTACTGGGCTAATTTTGTGGAAACGTTTTCTATTTTTGTGACAAGTTGAGAAGATATAATGAGGGATCTAAACGAAACTGGTTAAATAACTAAAAGGACATCAAGAGGAAAGGAATTCAATGGATAATCAATTTTTTTTTTTTCAATTAAGGGAATTCATACAAAAAAAACAAAAGCGTAGACGTGACTGCAGGGGATGTATTTATGAAAGCCAAAAAGGGCAGAGAATATTGTAGGGAGTTACGTTACAATATTCAAAGATCTGATTTAAGACTTTAAACAAAATCAAGAGGCATCACAAGGAATTTAAGTGGACATGAATTGGAACCAAAAAGAGTGTAAGCGGAAATCGTTCGAAATCAGAAGGATTAGTGCAAACACATCGTATTTTTTTTAGCAATTTTTGACCCAAACCCAAAACAAAAAAACACAAACGTCAGGCACATTTGGGTTCAGGTTTCAGGCATTTGTTTTTTCTTTTGTTTTTGTTTTTGTGTATTTAGGTTTTGTTTATTGATCAGTTTGAGCACAAAGAAACACAAATTGATGGAGTTTGAACGGAAATCCACCTGAACAATAACAATAATCACATAGCGCAACAAAATCCTTTTCCAAGACTGCAGTTCCTTTGGTCTCTCAGCTCACATACTGGCAAGTCGCATGTGCCCAGGCCCCTTCCTTCTGATGAAAGACAAGTAAACAAAAACCAAAACCCAAAACACAAACAACAAACACGAAAAACATGCAACAACAACGGGCGCCCCCCCCAAAAAGACAAACAACCTGAACCCAGATTGCCCGATTTGTTGTTTTGTTTTGTTGTTTTGATGTTTTTTAGCACTGAAAACAACCGGTTTTTAGCAGTTTGAACATGCAATTGAAGTTGTCAGCTTTTGCATGGGCAGGCCCACAGAAAACACGTGTAGGTCCATATAAAATTTTATATGCGCATACAAACAAAGATACAGTACTCCAATGTTACCGGTTCCGAGTACTTTTTCTGTTTCATTTGCCAGGACCTTTCCAGTCGAGCTCTGTGCTTCGCTGCTTGGTTTCGCTGTTCCCAGGATCCAATCTCCCAGGCCGGAATTTCGAAGCAATTCTCTGGAAAGGAATACTTCATAAGAAATTACCCTGTGTTTTTTTGTGCGGATCTTTTTGTGTCTATTTGTTCTTCTCGCACAGAAACACTGTGAAGCTCCCCATGATATGTCAGGGCCTGTGAAGCACCTTTCTTTCTTCCTTTCTGGCTTGTTTTCTTTGTTCTTTGGACCATTTAGGTCGTTGTTTGTGCTCTTTCTTTATCATCATCCTTTTCTCGCTGCTCCCTTAGGAGCTGGTGCAACGTCCATGGAAACTGGGTCAGTGCCTGAACTGGGCAACAAGACACGATAAACGCCAAGCTAGGGGAAGGTATTGCTCAGCGGTCTCCTAATCCCTAAGTCTGAAGTACTTCCAGAGTGTTTCGCTTCAGACCAGACCCTATTTGGAAAGGACTGAAAACAGAATGTCATTGTTGATATGTTGACCTTGATCGAGATTGAATGCTTCTTTCCTGGGCAAAGAATACTAATACTGGTTTTTGGAACCAGCATAACTCTGCTGCGTGCTCTTGCTGCTAAAAAAACATTGCAAAACGATGTCTGTATGCCATTCCAGATCATTCAAGAAAACCTCTTGCAATGAATGCTGAATGTAGGTTGGATTTGAATAAGCACTCCAGATCTTGCAAGTTGTGCTGTGTCATGTGTTGGATTTGTTTGCGCGTGGCGCCCTTTGTGTAGCTTGCAGCTCAGAGGCTCCGTCATGGGCTCCTGCAAGTCATCGGGAGGAGGTGTGGAGTTGAGAGAGGGGAGAACAGAACCAAGAGAGAGCGAACATGAAGAGAGAACGAACCAAGAGGGGCCTTGCATTCCTTTGTTCTTCTTGGTCTTCTTTCTTGAGATTACAAGAGACCAATGAGATGCAGAAACTCCTCACTTAATGGTGACATTTGAGGATGTGCAGTTGAGCGGGGTGCCTGATCAGGCTGTCTCAGAGGCACAGAATGGCACCGTGTTGTTTCAGGGTTTTTCTACAAAGTGAGTGTGCAAGAAACACATATATTAAATTGTAATTAAATATATCGTGTGTATTAAGTGTGTATATATACACATACCGCAGAAAGAAACGATCGTGATGACCATCTATCTATCTATCTACCTAGCTATCTATCTATCTATCCATCCATCCATCTATCTAATCTATCTATATATCTATCTATCTATTTATCTATCTATCTATTTATCTATCTATCTATCCATCTATCTATCCATCTATCTATCTATCTATCTATCCTATCTGTCCTATCTGTCCTATCTGTCTATCTACCTATCTATCTACCTATCTATCTAGTGGATCGATCGATCGATAGATATACATACATAAATACATAAATAAATAGATAACTAAAGACATACATACATCATATGTATGTGTATCACATGCATGTATACATGTAGAGGTATGTGATACATATGATATGTCTGGGCACACACACACACATATATATATATAACCACCTCTTTGGAGCTCAATCTCACCAATGCGATCGAAACTGATTTCTAGCTAGACGCTTCAGCCTTGAGCAGCGCAGAAAAACAAGTTTGTCACACGGTGTCCCGCCCCCGGGAAATAAAACATTACGGACCTTGATTTCTTGTTCCGTAGTGTTTCGGCTTTGATGAGCTGCAAAGGGTGTCACGGTAGGCTCCTCCGTGCTCCCGGGGTTCAGCGACTAGTCTTCGCTTGTGCTCCTCCACACACTTCAGATCAGTTGGTGAACGACCTGCACAAGGTGACCAACACTGTGGAAGACGCTTGCGAGAAGCTCGAGGCGGAACGGACAGCAGGCCTTGTGTGCTCCGATCACTGACAAATCAAAGGGGAAGAGCAGCGCCAAGGAGGAGGCGAAGGTAGCGAAGAGAAGGGTGAGCGCCGGGGAGAAGAAGACCCTGAGGCAGGCTCAGCAAGGATCGCAGTCAAGCGCGAGAAGGACGCTGACGCAGAGAAAGAGCCGATAGTGGAGATATAAAGGCAGTTTCCACACCCAAGAAAGATCGATATCGGAGACGCGAAAGGACCCGGTCAAGATCGAGAAGGAGGAGCAAAAGAAAGGAGAAGCGGGGCAGTGCAGGCCCTGAGACCGAGGAGGAGGAGGAGAAAAAGATCGAGTCTCCTGCCACTCCAGACGAAAAGAAAGAAGTCCGAGCAGAAGAAGAAACCTCGCCAGAACAGGTAAGGGACCTCCAACACCATCGCATTCACCACCGGGATATCATTCCCAGGAAGGGCTCAAGCCAAGGCGTTGGAAAGGGCTGAAGCACGTCATTAAAGGACAGAATTACTTCACCACGGCGCAGGCCGGGGAAAAGGGACAGGGAAAGGATGGCGCCAAAGGTGATGAGACGCCTAGCGATAGCTCCAAGGGTGCAAGGAGCTTTGAGGAGGCCAGCAGTTGGCCGAGACGGGGATCGGGGGAGTTTGGTATTCGGGGAAGAGGCAACCTATACTACGGGAATCCCTGCCAATTCACGGGGAGAGTGATGGAAGACCTTCGGGATCCAGCCGGGCAACACCTCACTTTGAAGTTGCTGCTGCCTTCGGCGATGGATTGAAATCCTTACAGTAGGCTCAAGCTACTGGCCTTGCTTGGACCTTGGCGCAGAGACGCGAGCTCCTTCCCAGCGACACGGCTACGCTCTCTTCGAGGCAGGAGCTCTCTATAGCCGCAGCCGAGCAGCGGGCCGAACAGAAGGCGCATCAGAGTGCGAGCTGGCGAGATTGGGGGAAAGGTGGAAAGGAGAGGAGCGAAAAGGGAGAGAAGGGAAAAGGCAAAGGGAAGAAAGGGAAAGAGAAAAGCAAGAAGGAGTGAAGCGGGCTTCAAAGCCTGACTTTGAAGGGATTGAAGAGATACAGAGACGGCCTGAAGGTATGAGGAGCGCAGGGCAGGAAAGCCCTAGGGAGGAGAGAGCTGATAAGGGCATGGCCCCTGCAAAGAGGATAAAGAAGATATGACAACTGGTGGCGCCAATTTCAAGCAGCAGACGCTGGTTGAGGGGGCAGAGACTGCCCTGGCTGACGCCACGACTTCGGGAACCTCATCCCTGTGCAGCTGGAGCGGTGAAGCGTATGAATTCCCCCCGGCGCCAGCTGTTATTTTTCCACCGGGGCTATCGCATTGGGTACGGACGGGGCAAGCCTACTCCGATCGAACGACCGAAAAAAGGGGGACGAAGCTCTGCAAAATGGGCGCAGATCTTTTGAGTGATTTGCGGAGGGGGATCGCCCCAGGATCAGCATGGCTAAGACCGAAGCCCTCAAGTTCTTCGAGGCCTGGCCTGAGATGTGACTCGACTGAACGGCATTCAGGAGGTGACGGACAGTTTTGATTGGGATCATGTGTCCGGACTCGTACAAATGACTACGAAGTGAAAACGGCCCTTACTTTCAATTGGAGGATTAATCAAACCCGCGTTGCCGAAAGAGATAGGAGTGGTTGAGTTGACATTGGCTGCCGTCGCCCGTCAGTACATTGAACATTCCCCCACAATTCCTGAAACCGCTGGGAGAGTGGGGGCCATACAAGAAGTCTCGAGTCATGGTGCGGGACTCGGATTGGGAAGAAGTGGGAGCAGGGTTTTTGGGGGCCGGCGTCTTTGGGGTTGTCCGTGAGTCGACTCGGAGTTGCTTAATGGTTCATTTGGGGTAGAAAAGCATGCCCATCTACCGCCTGATCATGAACCTGACCCCGCTCAACAGGCTTTGCCAAGGGATGCAAGGTGAGATTGCGACCCTTCTCATTGGTTTGGGATGTCACCTTTCCACATCGAACCTCGCGAGAGCCGCCGCTGCTGGTATCCCTACCTCTGCTTCAACAAGCCGCTGCCTGCTTCTCTAGTCTCTCCAGAGTTGCGCAGCCAGGTCGTTGCGAAGGGGGGCAGTCGTAGACGGACGGCGGGACTTGCGTACCCTAAGGGGGCAGAAGTTGTCGAAGTATGTGACCGTCGCACAAAAGCTTATGGCTGAGACCTATATGCGACCCAGCGCCATGCAAGTTGTGTGCGGAGGGTTGGTGCACTTTTCCACCTTTCGCAGACAGTTGCTTGGAGGCTTAAGCCTATGTTGGTCCTTCATCGAGTCGTTCAATGGTCGCCACACGCTTTCCATTTGGATAAAGTACGTATGAAAGGCCTACGAAATTAACAGGGATGCAGTGAAGAGGCGTCTGAAGAATCGAAGGCCTGTAGTTTCAATAGGCTCAGCAATCCACGAAAGCTCCTTGCGCCGAAGTGCAAGTCTGCCGACCTACCTCCACCCAAACAGATTGAAATTTAGATTTAGACTGGAGTGTAATTGGAAGCCCAAGCAGGTACGTCGTGGTGATCAGCTGTGAGGCTCCAGCTCAAATTCTTCAAGCAGTGACAGTGACAATTAAAAACGTGTGCGGTGTGCGGTGCTCACTTCAACCTGGTGAAGCCTTGGCAACTACATGGTTCTGGTTGTGTGATGTAAGAGCCATGATAAGTGGCGCTTGCGAAAAGATGCACGCGCTCTATGTTCAGGCGCGTACACCAACAGACAAGCGTTTAGAGGCAAATCGTGCCCCGAATCATACCCCGAATCATGCCCCAAATCATACCCGAATCATACCACCTATCCAAAGATCTTGAGCTGGGCTCCATATTTTGATACAGACCCATGTCTATTTTCATTTGTGTTTCACATGCTATTGCAATGTTGCTTTGCGTTTTTTTGCACGACAAACGCACGCTTTTACTCATACCGCAGGGAATTTTGATTTCGGAAGTGACCCTTTTTGCCCCGAAGGTTTGTTGTGTGTTTTTCCGTGCGCATCTTTTTAAATCATCTCGCGCCCTGATGTGTGTCTTAAGGGGGTTTTGCGGGAGGGGTGAGCACGCATGTGTATCTCAATGTCTCTGTTTTTTGGGGGGCGGGCAAGATGCTTCCACTTGTGCCGTCTTGCGTGCGCATGTGTCTTTGAAAACCCGCCTGGTAAGATTTGTTTACTTAGGAGTATGTTTTTCCACTAATTTCGCTGTATGTGCCAGTGATGGCCTTTGACTTCTTGTAAGGATGTCAATGAGCATAGACAAAAGATTTACGCACAGTGGGCAGAAACTCTCGCTGCTTGAAGCGGGTGAGTGAAAAAATGTTTACTGTTTCAAGCGAACCTGGCGGAGTTTGCATACACATCATCGTGCACGCATAGGTCTATATACACAAACAAAAACCGTCTATATATATATGTAACATGTGTGTATGTTAAGATCAATGAAAACAGATATAAGAACAACACCTGTGACTCAGTTTTTACTGAAGTAGTTTGATGGCGCGCTCATTTTTTCCAACAACAGTATTCGCTGGTGAGTGTTTTAAAAAATATAGCAAGTACACCGAACACATTTGAACACTGATTGTTTTTGTTTTGAACTGCCCGGTTGCGTCAAGTGTCGAGTGCGGCCCATGGGGTCCTGGAGCAGAATTTGAGGTGCAATCGATCAGCCTGCCATCATGGGTCGTTGACTCAATCAGTTCCTTCGGAGATATTTTGTTTCATGGTGGGTTCGTAGCTTGATTTACGAGCATCTTGATTTGGCTGTGTTCGGGTCGCTGATCGCCTTTGCCAGAAGCAAGGTAGCATTTGTAACTGTATAGTTTGGAAAGCGCATCAGTAGACCAGGACAAAAAAACTGCAACTAACTGACTGCCGAGCACCCAAATTTCTGGAGAAAACCAAATTGCGGGCATCCGAAACCACAGCAAGGAGAGCAGGACCAATGCGTGTTTCGGTTGGACTGAGTCCAGGAAGCAAGAACCTTGCGGGGGCCGCCTTGTCCTTTGCAGGGTGCTCTGGTCAACGCGCAGGCTTGGCGTAAGTTCTGTAGTGTTGCAGGGCGCGCTGCTTGGGTGTGACAGCTGAGCACCGCCCAAACCCTCTCAAGGTGAACTCGTTGTCAGATCGTTGAAGCTGAGAAGTGCGCGAAACCATTCAACACCCTGAGCACCGTAAGGTTGCGTAAGTTGTGAGGCATTCACCTTGCGTAAGCTGTGCATCGGGTCTCATTTCCGCATGCCTGTTGCCTCTGTCAAGAAAGACATTACGCAATAGAATGTACCTGTCATGGCGTTGGGAAGTGCCTGTTTTTGTATATACATAGGGCTGGTTGTGACATGTGCAGCTCACTCACCAAGTGCATCTCACAGACCAAGCAAGAACACTTGTGCATATCAATAAGGATGATTGGATGTGTTTCCACAGAGAAAGTCAGCCTCCACTTCGACCCAGCGGACTTGCGTAGACAGATCCCAATGATGAGTTTTATTGCTTTCGTGAAAGCAGTCTGCGAGGTTGTCAAGGGTTTTGCCGCGACCCAGCGAATGTAGCGTAAGATTGCTTTGGCAACTGAGCTACTGCCGGATTGAAACCCCAGTTGGACTTGGATGCCCTTCCTGATTTAGAGTAGACGCGTTGACGAGAATAATGTGAGCGGTCGTGTTCTACTTTCAGCGAGCAAACCACTCTAGCAAAATGATGCGGACAACTGCTGAGATGAATCATTCGTCCGTGTTTGGCAATCAAGGGCCGTGGTCTCTTGCCATTTGGGCGAGATTGAACGCGTTGGTCTCAACCAGCCATGGTTTGCTCCGTGCTGCGACTGGCTCAACCAAAGACCGCTTGTTCCGCCGAAAATAATTGGACCGAGTAGGCAGAATACTGGGTTTGCTTGCTTTTTCTCATTACAGTATATATATATATGTTTTTCCAGATTCATGGTTATTTAGTTATTCGGGATCTCGCAAGCAAGACTTGCAGAAGGGGGCGCAACCCAACAAGGTCTACATCATCGCTTTGGCCTGCTGGGTGCAAGGGACTTTCGCAACGCTGCGAGCAGCTTGGTGGGTTAGATCCTGAGCCACCCTTGCTATGCAGTGATTGCCTCTTACGTCACTGCCACGGATTCTGCACTTGTTTTGTGAAGGTCAGCGACAGTTACACACAAAGCCGTGATTTCGACCCATATATAGCCCAGGCATTGGCCAGGTCGGCTGTCGGGGCATTGTGATTTCACGGATTCTGGCCAGGGACTTCGGAGTTTGCCTATCAAAGCTTGCGCGGTTGCGATGGCAGAAAGCTTATCGGTTGGCCTGCAGATGTAAACTCAGAATGTAAGCCGTTTTCTGTGCTTTGAAGATAGAGCTTCATGGGAGGATTGACACTGGTGCAAGTGATGAATGCATATATTGAAGATTGAATTTCCTGGAAGCTTGTGTAATCGAGGCAATTCCATTTCTTACAGGTCTTTTGGGCTGGATCCCTAAATTGTTCTGAGCCTTCACCGTGAGTTCTTGTTTTGCAGCCGACCAAGGTGCGTTGATGGCTGTTCCCCTCTTCCGTATTACAGTACACAACTTGTGGCGCCATGGAGCCGGCAGCGCCAATGCCGTGGCCCATTCACAGATGAAGAGTGCATTTCTTGATAGGAAAGAAAGACAAAGACGCAACTCAAGCGTCAAAGTCAGGCTCTGGCAGATGTGAGCCGTTTACATCATCAGCTGGCCACCGCATTTGCAGCAGCATTTTGTGCAAGTGAGGCCGCTTTTTCATGGACGAGTGTGTGGTTTCACAAGCGCATAGGGCTGTTTTCCCAGAATTCCTTGAGTTGAATGAAGAAAGTTGGCAGGCTATCACTGTTGTTTTTGCCTACTGCCTTATCGCGTACTTTAAGAATTGGGCAGCCGACAAGGCCTTCCTGGGCCTTCCTAAAGCTGGTTGCAAGCTGTACAAGATGTTCAGGGAAACTCTCTGTAACATGTTGTGGTTCAATGGGAATACTAGTTTGACTTGATGCACTGTTCAATGAATGCAACTCTTTCAACTTGTATTGATTTGGGTTTTTGGAATGTTAGCCAGTCACCTGATTTGCAGTGCTATAAGGATGCAACGATGTCAGAAATAAGTAAATAGCATTCCTGACGAATCCTGAAACGGAGTAGAAGAGACGACAAGGCACATGGACATGTACCGTAACAGTTGCAAGCATGGATGTCAATCATATGTACAGTATCATATACATATACGTAATACTGTAACACATATGTATGTACACATCACATAACATATGTGTACCCTTTTTGGGGGTGGCACACCTTTTCTGGAAGTGCAAGAAGGTGCTAGCGGAACATGTCTCTCAAGTCCTTTGACTTGGTTGAAGTGCAACGTCCCCTCAACCTCGGTGTCAACTGCACCCTGTCTTCAATGATCTTGGCCGGGGCCTTGCAGCGAGTGCATTTCCACATTCTTGGACATGCGCACCATCATGTGCGTGACATGGCCTTGCCAAAGGCTTGGCTCTAGCTTCACCCATGAACTGTGCGAAGCTTTCTTTGGTGCGGGCCAAGGTATGCCCGATCCAGCTTGAGGAAGTGGACGCCAGGCTGAGCCTGGGCTTGGGCCTCCAGGAGGTCATGAATGATCTCCATTCGGGTCTTCCTGGCCTTGGCCGGGTTGGGTATGGCCACACACGGTTGATCCAGGAGCTCTCGAAGTTCAGCCACCATGCTCTTGGAGTGAAAACGGAGCTTTCAGTGACCACACTCCACCCCACTCCGGAAGGGATAGGCCAGTGCATTCTTGCTGGATGAGAGGCACCTTCCCCGTCAGCAGCCTTGTGGATGAAGTGAGTATTGTCCGTCGAAGGCTCATTCGCTCCCCCAGGATCTGCTTGGTACACCACCAATGTTGGCCTGCAGGTCCAAGATGTCAGTCGGCTTGACTAGCTCTGGCCTGGGTGTCACGTTGGAGAGTTCGCCACAGCTCATTGTTGACCAACTCTTTGGTGGAGAAGAGAAGTGGCCAGACTTGATCAAAAGTCTTCAAAGTCCAATCCCGTGTGGAGCTCAGGGAATTTGTCATAGGCTTCATGCGGTTTCCACAAGGCCCATGTCGTGTGATCAAAGACGGCAACGTGGGTCTTGTCCTGCTTGCTAGGAAGGCCTGGGCAGATCCCTGCTTCACCCTCTCACAAGATTGTACATGGTGGACCCAGCCGGCAAACGGCCCTCAAAGGTGGTGATGCCAGTGTCCGTGACGCAGAAGATCGACTGGACCATGCAAGGAAGATCAGTTCGAGATTCAGAGACTAGGCTTCAATGGCCAACTGACCTGTACCCGGTTTTGTATGGGGCCGGCTTGCGACCTCAAGGGTTTGAGCCACATATGCGTACATACATATATAAAACATAGACTGTATATATGCGCGCACCCCTGGTTTGCTGCGCGTTGAGCGCTGCAACTGTTTGAGATTGAGCGTCGTCTGACGCATCTAATGCAAGCCAGATTTTCTTCAAATGAAGCGGAATGGTTCCAACGGATCCCCAACAAGCTACTAACTTGACAAGACATTCCTTTCAGGCTGGTGTTTGGTTCTGGTGTTGCTTGCATTTTCTGAGAGCTTGCTTCAGCGTGCAACTCAAGTTTCTTGGAAATAGTTTCTGCGTTCGCAGCTTAGCTTGACATTTGGCTTTGGTTTGTTCCAGGTCATGTAAGTTACACATTTCGCCGTGTTTCATGGCATAACAAATTGATATGCCGCGCCAGGGGCAGAAAGTTGCAATAAGTGCGCTTTGTTGCGCGGCAGCTGGCGCAGCTGGAAGTGCTTGTGGATGGGCTTGACTTCCCAGGAGTCCACACGCAAGACTCAAGACTCAAGGCTAATTCAAAAGGAACGATTTTATTTACTGTATGTAATTTGTGGCGTATACATATGTGTATAAATTATATGTATGTGATTGAGACCTTTACGTATAATATAACGACCTCTTCTCCGCTCTATCTACTCGATGCCAGTCAACTCTACCCTACTTCGCCCTTGTGTATAGTATCCAGGTTAATGATAAAGAGTATGAAACCTGAAGTCCCAAGGAAAGAGGCCATAGTATATTCTACAGTGGAGGGCGATATGTTGGCAGAGGGCACGAAAGTAGGAGTGGGCACATTTGCTCCAGAGCTCTTTTCAATTTAAGGTGTATAGAAAGAGTTTTGTTTTCTGACGGTCAACACCTTGCCTACTACTCCACACTCTCCATGCCGTTTGCAAGCTCAGCTCGCCCAAACTCCTGTCCTCTACTCTGATCAAGAATTTCTCAGTATTCTACCAAACATGCTACTTGAGTTTGAGACAGATAACGCAAAAACTAAGAATGTAGTATAGCAAGGTGGAATACAAACAGGAGAACTAGCGCAGGGTAGGGCGTGTAGATCATTGCAAGATAAGGTAGAAGTGATCAAAGGTTGACAAACAATATACATAACATTATATAACAGTCCTGGTTGGCTGTGCATGTTTTGGCCCTAAGCGGAAACCATTGTATTGCGATGTATTGCGCAACTTGATTTTGAAATGAATATGTCAAAGACTAGAGTACGGGTAAGGTAGACTAGACTAGTCGCGCAGGTAGAGCAACGTAGAGCAGAGCAGCAACTACATAGAGCGCCTAAGTTAACAATGGTATCATGGGTGCGCAATCGCTGCAACAACACATACCACATTTTTTACTACCTTTCCCCGGTGCGTTGCCCTACTTCTTTACCCTTGTTGATCCTTCTTGCAAAGATCCATTCGTCCTACAGACTGTTTTTTGCGCAGCCTGCCTTCCGAGTATCGGAGGGCGCGAGCAAAGAAGGTATCGGAGGGCGCGAGCAAAGAAAGTATGGACAGGGAAACATATTTCCAGGACATCCTCCACCATCGCAACTAGAGAGGCTTTCTTGTCACCTTACTTCTCGTTGTCCTTCCCTCCCTTAGTCCCCTTAGTGCGGTGCCCATCTCCTCTCCTATTTTCAAGCCTTGTGCGCGCGCTGGCGTGTTAACATCTCTTCACTTTCTGCCTACCCTGCCCACTTCCCAGTGCGGCAATGGGTTTGGCGCTGTGTCCCCTTCCGTGGCAACCCTTCACAAGTTCGGCGTGGAAGAAGTTGTTATTGGTGTGATGAGAGCTGGGCATGTGGTTGCATGGCTTGGAGTTGATTTCACTGCCGCTTTTGCAGACGTCCGGATGCGCAAGTTCAGCTTGCAAAACAGCTCACTGCGCTTTGCTTGCTTGTTTTTCTGGCGGTCGACGTGAACCGGTTCTCCCTTTTGCCGCTTTTTCGGGGATATCTCGGTTTTGTCGGAGCTGACCGCGCCGTCACCCACATTGGTAGCGGAGCTAGAGGGCGGTTCAAGAACATTGTCGCGAATAGGTGCCGTGGTGGGGTGCTGTGGCGCTGCCTACGGAGACAGCGGACCCTTGGCAATCCCTAGCAAGTGATCCTTGGGCATCACAAGCTGCGGATGCTGGAAGTGACCAGCGCCCAACAGCCAATAACGCGCTCGAGTCCAGGGTCCAGTTAAACACAGCCATCACCCCTGGGTCTCCAGCCAGCCACTCAGACATGGCAACTTGCAGGGATGATGCAAGTCATGGTGGATGTTGGACATGGGTTTGGAGTTGGCCCCATTCCTCATGGAATACCCATCCCATACCCATGACTGTGCCATGGTCTACCTTTTCGTCACCATGCGCGTGATGCCTATGTCAGCTGCCTGCCAACGCCAGTGCCAGGGGAAGTGGTCATGGCCCTGATCCTCCTGACAGGTGACGAAGAGCCTGATGAAGCGGCGCCCTCGGCGCCCATTTCAGAGAGCCGTTCAATGCTTCGTCAACGGCTCAAGAAGGATCCAGGCCAAAGAGTTCTTTGGGATCGGTTCGCGTCGAGGACTTCTGGATGTGAAGTGAGCGCAACAATGCCTCTATGTATTGGAACCTCAAGAGCTCGCCACGCTGGTCTACTTGCGCACCAAGGAGGAGGCCAGGATGTTGTTGAACAGCATCCTGTGACGTCCTACCCAGGAGCTGGTGGCCTTCGTCTGTTTTGGCAAGTCTTGGAGTCTTGGACGAGCTTTTGGCGAAGCGCAGAGGTGGAGGGAGAGCCCCTAGCGAGAGTGTCTTCCACTATCTTGCTGAGATGCGACGGCTTCGAGCTCATGCAGCAGAGTGGACCCTGGCACCAAGCTGTCTGATCGTGCCTGGGCTCAAAAGTTGCTTCGCAAGGCCCCCCTGAGCCGGAAGGAGCGCTTCGATGTCTACTATAGCGCTGGCGCTTGCTGTGACTCCACGGGCATCGAGAAAGCGCTTCGGATCCGGTGCGCCAAGATCCACGAAGATGAGTAGAGAACGACGAGGCCCCAGAGAGAGGGAGAGATAGATGAATTGCAGGATGTTGTCGATGTGACCTGAAGCATGTTGTCTATCGAGTCTATTGGTCAACCGCCGGAAGTGATTTGCCGCATCAGCAAGGATGTCCCGAGGTCAAGAACCTGACTGGTGAAGAGATGATGGAAGAGCTCATTGGATGGACCACCTCGACCTCGTTTGTTGGTGAGTGAGTTTTGGTATGAGCCTACCCATTAAATGTTTTCTTCATCCAGGCGCAGAAACCTGGCTTGGCCATCGCAGACTCAGGCTGTCGGAACTCTGCGTGGCGCGAACAGCGCCAACGTGCTCTGACGATGCGCGGCGTTCCTTGAGAGGAGGTAGTTTGGAGCTGGTGCACCGATCGCAAGTTCTACAGCATGCTTCTACCCTGCAATGTTAAAGCAAGGAGGCAGCAACTGTCCTGGTCTCATTGGACCTGCCGAGCTGAGTCGTTGGAACGCCGAGTTCCATTTCAAGCGCAAGAGCATGGAATTGAATTCAAGAAGAAGATGCAGCTCACCGGGACTTGTTACCAGGCATTGAGTTGGTCGACTTCGAGACGGAGGCTACCCATCAGATGCAGCAGTTCTGGAACTCAAAGGAGGACAAGAAGAAAAGAAGAAGAAACAGATGCTTCATCAGGCGTATATATGCCCTGGACCGCGAAGTGATGAAGATGCTAGTGACGAGAAGGAAAGTGAAGAAGAAGAGGAGGATGAGAAGGAAGAAGGTAAAAGAGTGGATGGCGCACCTCGAAGAGCTAACCATGGTGCCCGGGGGTGCCGACTGAAGCAGCAGCTGAAGAAGGAAGAAGAAGAAGGAGAAGAAGAACAAGAGTCCGATGACGCGGAAGAGCGTGAATCCTCCACGTCCCATGAAAAAGGGATTGATCTGGTCACAGACACGGAGTCAGAAAGAGGGGACGGGCCGCGCGTGGAGCGTTTGTGGCAAAACACAAGAGCTTGCGTGGCCGGCTGCAGGGCAATGGGCAATGCCTTCAGGAAAGAAACAGGAAGAAGGTGCGTAAAGGAATGCGCGTTGAAGGGCCCAAGAAAGGCGCAAAGAGGAAGCGCCCATGGACGATAGTGGAGATCCTTTAATGGTCGAGAGCAAACCTTGAAGAAGGGTGACTTAAAGGTACCGCTCAACTTGCAAAATCAGTCTTTGACAGTTCAAGGCCGCATTAGAGTCATTAGAGATGGAGATGAAAGCTGCTTGGAGGCACAAGTACCTGAAGCTTTGAAAAAGGCAGCAGGTTGGGGATTCAATGCTAGTTGGAAGCTTATTGACTTGAAGATTTGTTGATCTCACATTCATTGAGAAGGGGAAGAGTCACCAGGGTTGATGAGAACCACTTTTGTGAAAAGACGAGGTCGATGGCTAATGCCTGAGTATCATGAGAGCCTTGATGAGCAGTTCTTTGATGGTGATGCAGTCAGTTCTTCAATCGCAATCTTCAGCTATGAGCCAGCGCCTCCAGAAGATGTGGGAATTTTTACACCAGGATACAAGAAGCTTGAGAATAGAGATGAAAGAAAGAAGGAGGTTACCCCTACTCCACCGGGGAAGGAGGTAGAAGACAAGAAAGAAGAGCATGGACGTGTGCCATTCCATCATGGCCAGTGGCCAGCGTGGCTGATCATCTTTGGAGCCTATCTCACTGCCCTATTGGGACATCCTCAGGAGGCGGACAGAGAGGATGCTCTCTCGTACTTGGAGCAAGTGGATCCTCACAATGATCATGGCATGGCCGTTTGGAGGAAAGGCGGCAGGAGCAGGGGACCTTGCTGGGCTTTGTGAGAGGAGCCAGCGATGATCAAAGAAGAAGAGGCGGCCTGTTGATGGGGGAGAACCCCAAACCTTCGTTGGCGTGGAAGGAGCCGCTCATCATCGAAGCTTTTGACGGACGTACCGCAGCCATCACTAACATGTACCAATATGGTTTGAGGATCCCTGGAGGTGCAGCTTTCCTACGGAAGCGCGCTCGACTTGAAGGCGCTCGTGACTTTGAACCAGGTGAGCTGGTCTACTTTTACGCCGCCAAGCCCCTGCAGACTTGGTTCAAAAGGGAACCTGGCTTTTGGCGAGGACAGCTTTGGTCATTGTGAAGGATAGGGAACCTGGCTTTTGGCGAGGACAGCTTTGGTCATTGTGAAGGAGTTGGAGAGGCCGCTGTCTCTTGGTCTCTGCAGCCAGTATGAGAGCTGCCTCAAGGCTTGAAGGTGCCGACTATGGCAAGAGAGTCGAAGAGGTTGAAGATTTTCAATCAAGTTGGCAAGGAGGAGAAAAGAAGTATGAAGACCTCAACCAACTTGCGCCGCCTCAAGAAGAAGCAGAAGAAATGACGCGGGAAGCTGTCGGATGGGAAGGGCATGATCTCCCAAAAGCCCAAGCCAGGTGGGGGGCCAAAGAGCATAGCGAAAGTGATCTCTTGAACGTTCCAAGGTACGAAGACCATCAGAACCACACAAAAGTACAAGAGAAGAAAGGAAGATTACCTGCGCCATGGCAGCCCCCGCAAGAAGGAAAAAAGACAAAGAAGACAAAGGAAGATGAAGAAAGTGTTCCAGAGATCACCCCGGTTCTGGACTTGCAGACCGAGGCAACAGCGAGAAGCGCAGGACAAGAGAAGCAAAAGATGAAGAATATGAGAGGAAGATGGCGCAGCAACGGCCAGAATGACTGTCAATGCTGGGAGCCGGTTCCTTCACCAACCAACGCCCCAGCCTCCACACTGAGGCGCAAACAGCCTCTGATGTTTATGGGGAATAGCGAGACGGGGTCTTCAAGGTGCTGGTCAATGACATCATTACTTGGCAACGCCTGGTCAAAGAGGAGATGACCAACAAGCCAGCCTTCTTTGAGGCCCTGATCCGAGTGGAGTGGAGTGGAGTGGAGTGAGTGAGTGAGTTGGGCGAGTGAGTTTAGTGAGTGAGTTGGTGGTTGGTGGTGGTGGTGCAGGGCGTGCGTCCGACGCCAAGTACCGCGCCTGCCACGCAAATCACACCGGCAGAGCGGACGCCAGGCCGTACGTCCAACCCCTTGGAGAGCACCAAGTGATGCGCCTGAGCACCATTGCCAAGCGCTGTGCTTGCCGCGCGATTCACAACGGGGGAGCGGCGGAGAACCACGAGCACCAGGGCGACGCCAGGGCGTACGTCCGACCCCCTGGAGAGCACCAAGTGCGGCAGAGACCCACGAGCCAGGGCGACGCCAGGGCGTACATCCGACCCTCTGGAGAGCACCAAGTGCTGCGCAAGTGCTGCGCCAGTGCTGCGCCTGCCACGCTATTCACACCGGCACAGCGGCGGAGAGCCCCTTGGGCGAGTGAGTTGAGTGAGCTCAGGAAGCAAAAAGGTGAACTAGGGTTACCGTGCAATGCAAGTAAGTATCTATCCATAATACCTGAAAGCGTGCAAAGTGAAATGCAACTGCGCAAGAAAACGCAAGAAACATCCAAGATGCTAAACCTGCGATGCAATGCAACTGCGAGACACAAAGCTGAACTTGCAATGCCATTGCAAACCCTTGATCTAGACTTACAGCCCTTGGTCGCTGATCTCGAAACCCTTGTCGCTGCTCTTCAAACCCTTTCTTGCTTCCCTTCAACCCTTCCCCAGCTTCACATCAAACCTTGCCAGCTTTTCCTGACAACCTTGAATCGTTCTTTCTTTCTTTCTTTCTTTCTTTCAACCTTTCATTCTTTCAACCTTTCAACTCTTTGAAACCCTTCAAAAGGAAACGAGATACGATGCAAAGCCTCGGTTGCCCAGCCTGAAGGTGCAAACCTGACAAGTTCAAGATCAAGTGCAAGACATGTCCGCTGCCAAACTCCAATGGCCCTCAAGTCCTCAAGCAACCATCCAAAAGACAATTCGCGGTAATGAACAAACATCAGACAGAGATGACTGTGCATAAGACCCTTGATGTTCAGGACTCGTGCCAGTGAGTGAGTGAGTGAGTGAGTTGCGTGAGTGAGGGAGTGAGTGAGTGAGTTGAGTGAGTGAGTTGAGTGAGTTGAGCGAGAGTTGAGTGAGTGAGTGAGTGAGTGAGTGAGTCAGTCAGTCAGTCAGTCAGTCAGTGAGTTGGGCGAGTGAGTTGAGCCACTGAGTTGAGTGAGTGAGTGAGTTGAGTGAGTCAGTTGGGTGAGTGAGTGAGTGAGCGAGTCAGTGAGTGAGTCAGTTGGGTGAGTGAGTGAGTGAGCGAGTCAGTGAGTGAGTGAGTGAGTCAGTCAGTCAGTCAGTCAGTGAGTGAGTGAGTGAGTGAGTTGAGTGAGTGAGTTGAGCCACTGAGTTGAGTGAGTGAGTTGAGTGAGTGAGTTGGGTGAGTTGAGTGAGTGAGTTGAGTGAGTTGAGGCGGGAGGAAGGAGGAGGATAAGTATTTTTACGTTTTGTGAACTTTAAATACTAGCAAGCCTGGGAAGGTGAGGGGTTTGCTTTACTTTTCAGTTGCACGGAAAGGAGGTCGCTATATTATACAAGGAGGTCCCGTGAACATATGTACATACAGTGAATTTGCACTGGTCAATAAGTTGGCTGAGTGGTCCTCCCTGAGCAAGTCAAGGTTGGCGCGTCTGACTTCCGGCAAATGACAAATCCGCCAGCACCTAAAAGATTGTGTTTGTGAAAGGTTCGCAGATCTTACCAATGGCTTAGGTCACTGGGACTTGCTTGGGATTTGGTTGTGCTTCTGGCTAGTGCTGGCTTTGCCCAGCTTTTGTCTTTGACGTCAGCTTCTCAAACATACGGAAGGGAGGAACGTTTTAGGTGACGAGTCATTGGCCATAAGCCCGGCAAAGACAGTTTCAACCAGGAGATTTGATTTGCTGTGATGTGATTCCTGTTGCGAGGTTGGTACCCACTGCAATCTTCATGGTCCTTTGCGAAATGCCTGGGATAGGTGCGAAGAAACTTACTTGAAGGTAGCTGAGGTAGCTAAGCATGGACCTGCCACTATATGCCAGGAGATATCCTGACACACGCCGTGAAGTTCCAGTTTTTTCAGTGGCCTTTTGCCGCAAATCTTTTGATACTTCAAGTTGCACCCATCCTTCCACCTTCCTTCCACACAAACCAAGGCAAGAGTGGTGGTTTGGAAGAAGTGCCGGTTCAGGCGCTCAAATTGGACAAATTGACAAATATTACCTATTGTTCCTTGTCATTCCTTCTCCGGTTGATTTCCAATTTGAGGGCGTTTGAATCATACAACAGGTGTGTGGTCGCAGCTGGTCCTCCTTGTGGCCGACATCGAAATAGACGAAGGTTTTGTCGGGATTTGTTTGGACATGTAGGGCAAACAAGCCACGATATCCACTGCCCGAAGGATTCATTTCTGAAATGCTCAATATGGGCATGGATGACGGGCACTTGTTTCTCAAGTTCTACTGCCAGCAGACTGAGGATGCTTTGCTTGAGGCAGCCTTGTTTTGTCCAAGTAAGCTTTGATTTGCCAAGGTCCTGACACTCCGCATGATGTTTCTCTCACACGGAGCCATGCTGTTCGATGGGGAGGCATCGAGTTGAACCGCCCCTGCTTGTGCTTTGTGAAGCGAACATTGTTGAAACGTAGGCCGTATTAAGGATGGAACAAGCAAACACTCCTGACTTGATATGCTTTGTGTCACATGTATATAGACGCATCAGTTGCTGAGGCGACAACCATGTGCCCCAGAAATTCGATGGCGGCTTGGCATTTACGTAAAAAGAGCATTGCACGTTCCTAGATTTCATCATACACGTAGTTGTAGCGACTTCTATTGGTACTGTACCAGTCAGGTTCCCTAACTTCAAACGTCCTGTAGATCAAACGCATCAGCTGAAGTATGTAAGAGGTTCCTCAGATGTACCATTTTGCATCCCTTTTGTTTCCTTGGTTCCCTTCTTGCGAAGGTGAGGACATCTTCGTCAACTTCACGGACCCTTTCACACTTCTGCGCGCAAGAAGCTCATCAACAGTGACACTGTATGACACTGTGTAAGTGTAACGTTGCATGGAAAGTTTGCAGTTCGCTGTGACAAGGTCGACGTGATGTTTCAAGAGGAGACCTCCACTCGACCTGAGTGTGTAGCAACTACTACTTGGGACCCATGGTCTTACCCCCAGAACGGCTGTGCATTGGCTGTGTTGGAGAAGAGAGAAGTGCAGCACGGAAGCTGAGCATCGGCCCAACGTTGGCACTTTCCGTTGGGTCTCAGTCTCGCGCCAACCTTGCCAAGGTGCGCAGCGCTTCTAGAGAAGTTCTTTCACAATTCTGAATTGCAAGTTCCCAAGATTGTAATTTTGCTTCAACGATCAGCAAATAACCTGTTGGGTTTGGCATCCAGCTTTTTGTCGGGTAGACTTCGATGGTCCTGCTCATCAGGAATGGACTTGACTGACAAAAAAGCTGGACCGAAAGCCTGAACCAGACCCAAGGTGCAGCTCAAATGCCATTGATGGAGACTTTTGGAACCCGAAGGATGTGCGAATGCCTGAGATTTCAAGAAGATGTATACTCTAGCTCTGTGATTGCAGTTGTTACAGTAGAGTTCAGTTTTTGTTCCCTTGATTGACTACTCACTCCTAGGTTCTATCCTGATGGACGCCCAAAACATGGTGTCTTCTTGAAGTTGGAGCAGCGTCCTTTGTATCATGTCGTTCAGCATTCATACACCTTTACACGACCTAGTCAGGCTCTTTCTTGATGTTGAACACACGTGAAGACGATGAGGGATACTTGATGATATTTGTATGATTTTGTATGTCTCTCTCTCTCTATCTAATAATATATGGGAGTTGATCGAAAACCCCGTGTAAGGAGTTTTATATAAAACAGCCTTTCAGATGTTGTTAGAACCATCCGCGAAAGATTCGCGATGAGGTTCGCGAAAGTATCTTTTTTTTCCGCGAAAGATTTATCGAAGGTCATCGCTTTCATTGTTTTCCTTTCTACCGGACTGATAAAGAATAGAAACGCGAGGCAATCCTCCGGCAGAGCCAGTGGGCGGAAGTGTCCCCATATGTCACAGACTAACGAACTGAAGCCTCAACATTTCCGTGCCGAGCCCTGGCAGTGCGTAAAGGATTCTCCGATTCCTGTCCCCACTGTCACAGGCTAGCAATCTGGGTGGGCACAGCCCTGACAGTGAGGCAACGACCTGCAGCTGCTCTGACGGGCTGCGCAGATGTTTGCAAATGTTACGGCTTCCCGGGGAAAGCACCAGTGAAATTTCGCGAAAGATCCGCGAAAGTTTCGCGAATGTGCCGCTAAAGTCTAGGTTCCCAGCTTGAGGCCCCCCAACATTCCCCAAGCTGTATCACCCTGTGTTGGTAGCTGGCACGAGGATTGGGTTGAGTTGTGCCTGACTCTATTTGGCACAATTGTCGAGCAGATGCTGCAAGTGACCCTGAGTAGCTGTGGAAACGTTCAACCATCTACTGGGGTCATGCTGCAAGATGTCTCTCCCTATTTTGTGATACTATGACATGTTCCGGCTCATGTTGGCTAGACATGGTTGTAGGACCATGCTTCGCGATGAGGCCGCGAAAGATCCGCGAAAGATATCTTTTTTTCCGCGATGAATGGCCATTCCAGGATGAAAGAATATTGATCAACCACCATATGTTTGCATAATCACTCGCCGGCCCGCAGCTTCCAATCAAAGTGTATGCCCGGGCGGTTAGCACTAGGCGCTGCCGGAGGATCACTCACGACTCTTGCTGTTTCGCTGCTGCAACAGTTGAGCTCTCCCGAGGACCTACTTTTGCAACCTTTGTCCTGCGATTGCTCTGGGGTTGAGATTGTTGGTGAGATTTGGTTCTGGACATTTCTGTTCGGGTTGATTTGTGGGCTAGCAATCTGGCCTGTTTTGGACATTCTCATTTTGGTTCGACTCCGCTGGACCCGTTGGATTGCACTCTCCTTGGCCGCGTATCGCAGCCCTCGTCCTTTGCATCGTGTCTTGCATGATTGAGGGATTGCAAGAGACCATTCGGAGTGCCTTGGCCGAGTTGAAAGAAGCCCGAAGTGAGATCAAGTCCCTCACCTCCAGAGTTCGTGCCTTGGAGATCCAGTTAGAAGGGTTCACTGAGGTTAGCAGCTTGCAGGAAGAACTCAGGGAAGAGACAGCTAAGGTTCCCGTTTCTCGCGGGTATCCAGAGTCCGGCTTAGGATCCAATAGTGCCTCGGCTGGATCAGGGGGAATTGAGATTGCTGCGGAAGGCGGCCAGACTTGGGAGGAGCGTGAGCGCATCTGCAAGGACATCGGATATTTCTTGCGGAGGTCCCTTGGTGAGGATTATAGAGGATATTCTGGAAGGCAGAAAATCAAGCAGGCTAGTCGCTTTTACGTGATCGTTCGCGACTTTGCTGGTGTTCTCTACGATCCCCCGAAGGTGGTCAGCAGGTTCAGTGAAGTGAAGAGTCTGCGCATCCCTCACGGAGAAGCAGGCACATCGATCTTTGTCGGGTTGCCCTCAAAGCGAGAAGTCCTTTGCACCTTGAAGGCAGGACATTTCGTGATCCCTGAGGTCATCCCTGATGCCTGAGGTGACAGACGAAGAGATTGCTGCCGTCCCTGAGCATTCTGAGGCGGCAGAGGCAGTGCCGCTCGTCTTCTCTGACGGGCATACGAATCTACACTACGAAGTCGGCAGGCTTGGCCTTATCGACGGTTTCTCCTTCAGCTCGGTGATAGCCATCGCTGTGCAGGGGGGGGCAACTTCTTGTCGCTGTCCCATTTGAAAGCTGGGCCCGCAAAGTGGCTGATCGAGCCCTTCCTCCGAAGGCACTCAGCAAGCCGCTGCTATGTTCCGTTTTTGCATGCCATCCAGAGGCCAGAGAAGAGCCCCTGGAAGAAGAATTCAGTCAGAGGATTTGGGTTGGTTTTCTCAACGAATTGGAGCCCAGCCTGGAGTTTTCTTTTCCCGCCGAGTTCGAGGCGGACTACCCTTTTGTTTCAGATTCAGGAGAGGCTTTTATCCCTTATGCCGAGAGCTTGGTCGAGGTTTCGGCCGAGCGATATCAGTTCGTCACTGCAGAAAGTGGGGGCGGTGGCGCCGCCTCAGCCAGCAGAGGAGAAAGAGCTGCTGGCGGAGGAGACGCGGGTCGGATTGCGAGGCTGGAAGATGGTATGGCCGAGTTGCAGAAGTCCCTTTCCTCTCTCACCTCCGTGGTGAGGGGAAGTTTGAAAGAAATGAAAGACCGTGCTCCTTCAACTCCTGGCCGGGCTCCGGCCCTTCGGACTCCCGAGCGTGTGAGAAGAGTAAATTTTCGAGGCCTCGATGGAGCGGTAGTCGATGCTGCTCTTGGGGCCGGCGTTCCAGAGGCGCACCTGCAAGAGATGGCCGACATCCTCAGCAAGAGTCCTGGCAAGATGGAAGACCTTCCTCGGCGCCCTGCCAAGAACACCGAGGGCGCCCTTTCAGAGACGGAGGAGGAAGAACCGGAGGAGGTGGAAGAGGAATTAGAAGGTGGTTCTCGTCCCGGTTCGTCCTCGGACACTTCAGTAGCAAAAGCAATTGTGAAGTTGACCAAGGTGTGCAGCCATCTAGCTCAGAGCAAGCGGAGGAGGGACCCCCTGGAGCAATTGCTGGACATTGGAGGAGGATCTCTGGAAGGCGAAGGGTCTGGATCTGTCGCCTCGAAGAAGGGAGCCGCTCTTCGGCTCTTGAAGAAGAGACTGGTGGAGAATCCCAGCATGATTTACAAGAGCATCGAGAGCAACATGCTTATGGACTATGGTTCCCAGCCTGTGAAGCCCGGAGAGAGTTCGGGCCACATCACGGCTCGTGGATGGCTAGAGCATCGGTCACGCATCCAGAGTTTTGCTTCTCATGTCAGATGGAGCCGGACCATGGCTGGTGTCTGGGACGCCCTGATTCGGGGCGATGTCGACCAGGCTCGGGCGCGGTGCGCTTTGGCCGTTGCAGCTGCAGACCAGTCAGCAATCGACGGAGGAAGCTGGATTCTGGCTCAAACTATGCTGTTGGAGGCGCCGCCTCCCCTGCAGTCCTTTTCCTCTCACACTTCACCTGGGCCCCAAGAAAGTCAGCACACTTCGCTGCTGGAGTCATCGTGGGTAGAGATCTTCTTACACCGCGTGAAAGAACAAGACTCCTATCTCGAAGCGAAGAGGAGGCTGAGCGGAAAAGGGGGGCGGCGAGAGGAGAGCGAGAAGGACAGGAGCGACGACAAGGGCGGCAAGAGAGAGAAAGGGGGAAAGCCGAAGGGAACCCCAAAAGGTGGAGCGAAGGCCAAGAGTCAGCCCCACCCAGGGGGAGAGACAGAAAGTTGAGTTCTTTTCCTCAGAGGCCACTCCCTGCTCCGGCCTCTCGAGTTCAGAGTTTGCATGCTAGGGAGCGGGAGAGCTTTTCTCGAATTCATGTTCCTGGCACTCGAGCTAGCAAGTATTTGGGACGAAGTTTCTTTAATGCTGGACTCCGTCGACTCCTTGATGGACGATGCAGGCTATCTCATTTTGCCAGATCCTCTATCAGCCTCAAACGAAGGCTGGATGCAGCCAGGACAGAGATCAGTGGAGGTGGTTTTCCTATGCCTATTCCTTTCCCGGAGGCACTCTGGAAGAAGAGAAATGTAGAAACTGCGGGCGAGACCGAATTCAGTTTTTTCAAGAAGAAGGCAGTGAATCTGGTTGTTGTCATTTTGAATTACCTCAGCCTGAATCGCGCCAGCCGCTGTCCGCCTCATCTTGTGGCAGGGGCTCCTTTGTCTCGACTGCAGTGGAACATGGTGAAGCGCCTTGGTGATCTCTTGGACGGATGGATATGTTCAGGGGAGGTTGGTCCAAGAAACATGGGGCGAGCCGCTCCGAAGATAGAAAGCTTGGAAGATGCTATAGCAGCTCTTGAACTCCAAGCCGAAAGCCTTCGAACCGAGTCTGAAGACACCTATAGTAGGTTCTGTGATGAGCCCACCTCTGGAAATGGAAGATGTGCCGATGTGGGGCGCGTGGTTGGGACGTCCAGCCATGCTCCGTACAGCGCCTTCAAATCTCTGGAGCCTGACCGGCTACAGTTTGTCGGTTTCCCGCTTTTTGACCCTCTGCCCTATTTGGACGAAGAGTCCGCGGCCGTGTATGCGGAACCTCTGAGGATGAGAAGAGACCCCAGCGAGTGGAAGTTTGCCATCCCCAGAGTCCGGATGCACTGCAAACCGGGCGACAAGATCAGACTCTTTGAGCTTCTGGACAAAAGTGAGCGCCTGTCGTTATTCCCTGCGAGAGAAGTTGATGGCCGATTCGCATCCGGCATGTTTGCAGTGGTGAAATCTGAAGAGCGGGACAGACTTATAATGGACTCCCGACCTGCGAATGTCTTGGAGCGGCCCTTGAAACGCTGGATTCGATCTCTCGGAAGCTGCGAGGCCCTGGGGCGACTCTTCCTGCCGCCCGGGACCGAGCTGCGAGCGTCTGGGTCCGACCTGAGAGACTTTTACCACTTGTTTCAAGTCGGAGAGGAACGTGCAAGAAGGAACATTTTGTGTGGTGCCGTTTCCCCCAAAGATGTTTGTCACCTAAAGTGTTTTCGAGAAGAGTTTTTCGCCGAAAGAGATCTTTTTGGAGCTCTATGCACCCTGGCGATGGGGGACGCCCAGGCCGTGTCCTTAGCCCAAACCTGTCACCTCAGCCTGGCGCTCTGTTGCGGGGCCGCCAGTCCCTCGAACCTGCTGACTTTGTCGGGGCCGGTCCCGCGGGGGAGAGAGATGGTTGGGATCATTATTGATGACTTCATCTCCTTAAGCATTCATGATGTTGGTGCTCCTTTGCCGACCCCGGCCCGTTCGTTGAGAGATCGAATGGAGAGAAAGTATAAGGAGGTTAAGCTGATTTCGCACCCTGACAAGAGTTTTTCCGATGAGGTGACCTGCAGCTTTTGGGGTTGCGATCTGGACGGGAAACAAGGGCTGATTCGAGGAACGCTGAAACGGGCTATCCCTCTTGCAAGTTTGGTTTTGGACATAGTTCGCCTGGGTTATTCATCGGTTGACCTTCTGCAGACAATTGGTGGCAGTCTTCTTTCCTTCTACCTGTTTAGGAGGAGGATGCTTTGTCTGATGGACTTGATCTTTCAAGCAACTGTTGGGCGGGAGAAGAATGAGGTGCTGGAAATGAGCGGTGGGTTGAAGAGCGAGCTTTTTTGTCTGGCCTTCCTCCTCCCGTTGGCCTGCACTGATTTGAGAGCCCTGCCCCGTGGACGAGTTTTCGCCTCAGATGCCTCAAACTGGGGAGAAGCTTCGGTGGTTGCGGATCTGCCAGAAGCTATTAGCGAGGAGCTAGTGCGGCACAGCCTTCGTAAAGGCACCTGGAGTCGGCTTCTTCCTGCCGGCTTGGCCTGGGAGCGCTCTCATGGTCTCCTAGAAGTTGATCAAGAGTTGCCCTCTAATGAAATTTGCTATGCCATGAATCCTCTTTGGGAAACTTTGGCCAAGTGTTTGAGCTTTCGTATTTTCCACAAGAGAAGGAGCAAGACAGTTAGGCGCATCAATGTTGGTGAACTTCGTTCCTTTCTAGCTGCAGAGAAGAAAGCGGGAATCGACTCGCCTGGCAGTCGGGACCTGTTCGGCCTTGATAGCCAGGTATGCCTTGGAGCTTTACTGAAGGGAAGATCTGCCTCTCCTGCTTTGAACCAGGAGATGGAGCGGAATCTGAGCGACGTGCTGGGCTTAGGTTTGTACTCTGAGTTCATGTACTTCAGCTCAAAGAGCAATCCGAGCGATGATCCTACAAGGGGAGTCCCTCTTCGCAAAGCATGTTGGAATTTCCCAAGTTGGTGGGAGCCCCTTTCACGCCGAAAGTTCGAGGGTTTTGATGCTTGGCTTCGTAAAGAAGGGTTGGATAGTCACACCCTGTCTGAGCTGCCGGAATTTGATGAGCTTTTGGGCTCTATCGCACAGGGAGAGCCCGATGGTGGCAATAGTGCCGCCTCATGTTGCCTTGGTGATGGTGCCTTGGCTTCAGGTCACCCCCCTACGTCTTTCCAGTTTTCAGAAGGTGGATTTTTTGAGAGGGTCCAGGAGACGATCGAGCAGGAGGGCGACAGACTTTGCGGAAGGTCCCGCGCCTGCTTCTTTGGAAAGTTTGGCCCCCTTGGAGCCAAAGAGAGTTCTGAGGTGTTCAAGATGCTCGAGGAATGGACGAGCTCGGGACAACTGAAGAGGAGCGATCTAGGTGATGAGAATGAGCTGATAGACAGACCTGGCTATTTGGATCTTTTCTCTGGCATCAAAGGAGTTGCCAAATGGATGCAGAAGCTGACACCCTTATGGACCGTCACTTTCGAACTAGAGGACGGTCCAAATCAGAATCTTGATGACGAACGACTTCGCAGCCTTCTGAGCAAATTTGTAGCCTGGGGAGTTTTCGAATGTTGGGGTGCAGCGCCGGTATGTTCCTCTTTTTCTCAGGCCGTTTGGCCTCGTGTTCGAAGCTTGGCATCACCCTGGGGATTTGAGGAAGGTGTGAGCCCCTCGATGCAAGAGAAGATCTCCAGAGGCAACTCGTGCGCACTTTGGTTGGTTAGTCTAGCCGAATTGAGTTTAGATCTAGATGTCCTTTTTTGGATTGAAAACCCTGACACAAGCTACCTCTTCAAGTTGCCACCTTGGGTTACCCTAGTGGGAGCCCATGAGAGCCTTGGCAGCTGGAGAGTCGACTACTGCCGTTTCAAGGCAAAGTGGAGAAAGAGGACGAGGTTTCTTAGCAACTCGGCCCTTCGAGGACACGACACTTTCTGCCTGGGAGGACATTCACATATTGTTCTTAGGGGCAGAAGCTCTTTCCACAGGAAATCCTGGACCTCTGTTGCCCAAGCTTACCCAGATCTTGTTTCGAAAACAGTTTGTGCCGGCCTTGCATACAGTTGCGGGTTTCTCAAGACTCGCGGTGGTTTTGATCCCAGCTGCTTCGCCTTCACTGGCGCCCGGAGGGTGGGAGAAGCGCAGAAGCCGGGACCGCCTACTCGGGCGGATCGGAGCCTTGGTTTAGAGAGCGTGCAGCTGACTGAAGCCCGGACCCAAGCTTTGCAGAGTAAGATCTGGCGGTGGTTCAGAGACTGGTGTTTAGAGCGTATCTCGGCAGAAGCTTTTTCCTCAGCAGTGCGGAGCCCCGCACTTCTTTGCACCTTGGTTAAAGAGTTTGGACATTTCTTATTTAGAGAAGGAAAGAGCCTTTATATTTTGCGGCACCTAGTGGTCATAGTCCAGAAGCAGATCATTGGTGCCCGACCATATATCCACATCTGCTGGGATGTCGTGCAGCGTTGGGAGGAGGTTGAGCCTCCGACACACAGAGTTCCGATCCCCGGCAGCGTAGTTCGAGCCATGGCCAGCATCGCTATTCATTGGCGACGGTGGAGATTTGCCGGTTGCATCTTAGGAGCTTTCTATGGGATTATGCGCCCAGGTGAAATCCTGCGGGCCTATCGGAGCGATCTTATTCTGCCTGCTGACTTGTTGAACGACCCTTCAGGGCCTGCCTTCATTCGAATCCGCCAGCCTAAGAGTCGGAGAAGAGGGGGCGGTCGTGTCCAGCATGCAAGCATACATGATGTTGCCATTGTAGGTCTGTTAGATGCATTCTTTGGAAGCCTCCGTCAAGATGAAGCATTGTATCCTATCAGCCCAGGTAGTTTTAGGAGAAGATGGGACAAGATTGTCGAGCACCTTGGAATCCCCCTTGCCCTTAAAGTCACGCCTGGGGGGCTGAGAGCAGGAGGTGCGGCGCATGAGTACAGAGCTGGCTGCGACGTTCCACGCCTCATGTGGCGTATGAGAGTTCGCCACCAACATACTCTTGAGAGTTATGTTCAAGAGGTTGCCGCAGACAGCTTCATGGCCAAGCTGAACCCAAATTGTCTCCGTAGGATCACCTTGATGAGTCGGCTTTTTGATTTTCTTCTGGAAGTTGTCGCTGCACGAAGGTCCGACAGACGGCTAGTGCCGCCCGGAGCACTTTGAGGCTTTGCGCGGTTGTCCTTCGCCCACCGGCCTAGCTCCATGTCTGGAAGAGAGGAGGTGCTCTCCTTTGTTTGAGCCAGCTGGCTTTT
>CAXAMN010003570.1:155193-172333 GCA_963970005.1 Durusdinium trenchii | reverse complement strand
CCCGGACGTTCAAGTCCCTATCTCGCAGACACGTCCGTTAGATAGTGGTTACGCAATATGGAAGCTATGTTGAGCCCCGTTATAGGGGAACCTGTTCAGCCCAATGTCCAGATGATGCAGATGATGCAAAGCAGAAACTCGCATTTCTTGCATCCCTAAAGCCTTCAAGATACCCAACATTAGCACGAAAGCACTTTAAGCCGGTTCCAAAAACGTGAAAAACACAGGATTCTAGAGCAAAACTGGCCCCCGCCCCCTCCCCTAGCTAAAGCTATTGTATACTGACGATACTAACGGATTGCAAGCACAGCCCTATAAAACGCCTCAGCACCTTCGGTGCGGGCGGATTTATACGAAGACAGACAGCATTGATCATGGTGAGGTCGGCTTTACTGACAGGGAGCGCTTGTTGGGTGACAGAGCTCTTTCGCAGATCAAGCGCGGTACCAAAAGTGAGCCATTCCAGTTCTAGGGTTAAGAGTCTAAGGTTTAAGTTTATTGAGTGAAGGGAGCGGCCACAAGAATCAAGCAAAGCATGCTTTGGATTTGTGCGCTTAAGAAAAATAATTGAGGTCAAATTCAAAGAATACATGCGCCAGTCTTAGTGAGAATCAAGATACAGGACTACAGGACAATATACAAAGTCCAAATTATGAGCATGATGTTGTCCTCCGCTGAGAGGTCGTAACTTTAAGCATGTGTTGGGACAGAGGCAGGGAAGTGTCTTTCATGAGCACGATGCACAGCGTTCATCGGCCTTCAAGTTCCAGGTTTGATTCTCCAGCAGCTGAGACCGAAAGGCGAGGTGGCGCATTTGAGAATAGAGAAAGGGCATGTTGAGTCGGCTTTTCTCCAAACGGTGAGGCTAACAACAATTCAGGTCAATCCAAGTGCAAGGTGTTTGTCAATGCGAGTGTAGCAGGGTTGCCGCCACATGGCGCTGCCTGACCAGTCTTGAAACAGCGTGATTACAACCTACTGATACAAGCTGACTTACCCTGATATAGTAATTTTAAGATTCATGCCCACACTGGACTGACCCTGGCAACAGGCTTTTCGAAAACGCAAACTGCAACATGCGTTTGGGTGTTTGCATGTGTTTGCTAAAGCAGAAGTGACACACTCCTCTCTCCCTCCATCTCGCCATTTTGCTTGCTCAGGTTTTGGTCAACTTGCCCATTGGCTGCAACTGAGGCAGACAAGCACGTGTTCTGCAGAAGTGATAGACACGGCTCAAAGACTCTTGCAATTAGTTGTACTGTAATCCAGATGTGTTCAAGAACTGCTTTGCCGTCGATCTCATGCACGCATTTGGACAACATGCATGCAGCAAGACAGCCTGGAGAAGGTGCTGTTGCCGTGCTATTCCAGCATGTGTGGGACTGTACTGATTGGGCTGAAGAACATTTAAAGTTATATACCGTGTTCAGGATGGATTCGCTGGATACTCCGTGAGTTTCAAGGGTGAGATGACCACGTTTTCCGCCACAGAGGCAGAGCGGAGCCCCTTGAACATTGAATATTATATGCGAGTGGCGAGTGGAACCGAAGCGGCAAATCATGTCACGATGTCTTCATGTACTGAAGACGTGCACAAAACAGATTCAGTAGATACCCAAATGCAAAAGCCAAGTAAAGAGATGTAACGAGTAAATAAGTAGCTCTTTAATAAGGTCTCAGATGATTCCAGGTGAAACGTCGTGAGGGCCTTCCAAGAAACTTTCTTTTCTCCCCGAACGTGTAGCGAAGGCTTCCCCTTGAACTTTGGGAATCAGGAGAATTTGTCGTTTGTAGTCCATGGTTCGCGCGACGTTGCTTTCGTGTCCGCAACCATCCGCAAGTGTTCATACAGAACTCCCATGTATAGGGCCATGGATGAGCTGGATTCCCTACTGGAGACCCTAAGCCAGAAGTTTGTGCAGGATGAGATCCGGGGTCTCTTCTCTGGCCTGCACGCTGGCTTTTGGACCTCCTTCATTGTGTCGTATGGGGATGAATGGGTTGACCTGATAGCCCAATGGTTCGTTCCGGGAACTGGTTTTTCTGCTCCGAAGGAGGACCATGTGATTCGAGAGAGCCTTTGTGAAGCCACCAACTGCAACCTTCACCTGTGTCCAGGTATCCAGGTGATCTGCGATGGGGAGTTGACATCAGGATCTGACTCGACCCATGATTCCTGAGCGAAGCTACACTTGGGTTCCGCCCTGAACTCTCCAACTCCCTCCCATGGGACTCTGTACATATGCTTGCAGGTTCCTTTTGTGGTTCCAAGCGCTCAACTGGCTACATCAACAAGCTCAATCCATTTGCACTGGACAGGAGATTTTCATAGATCACGCGATGCAGGTCATGGAGCTATGGGGCATCAAGCACCAGACCCAGGTTCGAAAGCTACCATTGACCAAAAGTCAAACATGGACTCCAGCGAAAAGTGCGGGGCTTTGTGGACATGTTGGCGACCACTCCATCATCAAGGCTTCTCGTACACAGGCCAACAATGTCGCACCCGTGTCTCCCTTTTCAACTCAAGCTCCATGATCCCGCGTTCTCATTGGATTGATCAGGCTTATGGATTCCGACTGCCTAGCGCATGGACTTCGCGGCTTCGTTGTCCCCTTCGGAATGAAAGATTTACGATTCAGTTCATTTTCTCCCGCCTGCCAAGCAAGCCAGGTTTGAGAAAAAGAACGCCAAGTACAGCAAGATCATCAGGTCCAGACTCCAGAGTCCCAGACTCACCATGCAGGTGTGCTTCCCACATTATGCGCCTCCTATACTAGGCAACACCAACTTGCAGAGCATCACTGGTCGCAGAAAGGCATTTTTGCAAGCTTACATGAGTCTTCCGATGGATTTCATATCTTTGACCCAGCAATGTTCTGCAGCTTGTTTGGATCCACCGAACATGTGGTCTTGTCTGCCAAGGTTGGTGAGCGTCTTCATTTTGTAGGCAATGCCATCACTATCCAGCACAGTGTCCTGACTTTGACAGCTACCGTGACCATCAAAGTCGACCCGATTGGTCTTGTGAGAAAGGCTTGGGCGGACCAGTTGACTCTCTACATCGTAGTGCTCTTCGAACACCAGGATTTGTCCATTTGATCCCTGCGTCTCATCACATTTAAGGATGACCCTCCCAGAAAAAAACCATTTCCTTGCTGGAAGTTTACGCAACGCCTTTGACATACTTTCCATCAAGTGATGCAGATTTGCACACCTCGTTCTTGAATAGCAAGCCAGTTTCCCTTACAACCATGACCACCAGAAGCATATTTCCAAGGCTCTACAGATTAGAAAAGATTTTGGCAAGCCTGATGGGATTTTCGACTTCCAACAACGTATCTCCTCCAGTGTCAGGCCTTGCACTTGCTTGTTGTGGAAGCAATCATTCAATGACTTTGGGAGGAGCTTCGCGATGCTTGGTCACTTTCAGCGTCGCCGTATCACAGCCAAACGAAGGCTGCGTAAATCTGATGTTGATCGCATCACCATAGCTTCTGATTTCTTTCCGGATCATAATGAACGCCTTTGGACGGATCTGTGGTACACTAGTTTGCAATCTTGGATGAGACCAGAACGTTTCGAATGAAAGGAACCCTGCACCAGTGGAACTTGTCGTTGCCAAACTCTGGGCAGCGATCAATGCCTGCGCCGGAGCAAATTTTGTGATTGCTTGAGTGTTGTCAAAGTACATGTCAATGTTTGAAGGCGGACAACCCGAAGTTGACTGGATGTGCAACGATTGGTGGCTCTTTTTGGCGAGACTCGTTCAATTCCGAGAACATGAGCATTCATCTCCATTTTCTATCATTTGGACCCCGCCCATGGTTTTTGAGGTGGTTTTAACTGAGTTTCTCGCAGACGAACTGGTTGCGCCAGGCATCTGTCGAGAACATTCTCCATAACAGGTTGGGTGATGCAGCAGCAAAGGATTTCGCACACTGCGCCGCTTCAACGTCACCACAGGTGGCTAGTTGACCTACATGCTTTATTGCCATGACAGATTAGTCCAGAGCAACGAAGCCGTTCCAAGAGAAGAGAGAAGAGGTTCTTTAACAATCCACTTGTCAACAAAGGTTCCTAGGTTGGTTGTCGGGCACCCCACATGCCATGTACAAGCGGAAAGCAAGGATACTACTTGACGTCGCGTGTCCTCCTGAATGGAGCGTCTGAATGTTGCAAATTTTTGAGGAATGGCTTGTTGATGACTCTCAGTCCTTTCTTTCAACGAATTGGCTGTAAAGATCGTGACTTGACGATTTCTTTTGGCGTTACAAAGCCCTCAGGGAGAACACGCTGGCATTGCGCAAGGATTCTTCAGCTGATCCGGCTGATCCTTTTCCAGGTGTTTTTCACTCACTCGTCCGCGCTCGGCGGCCGGGTCCTACCATATATGAGTGACAGCGCCCGTGTGAACATTGCGCGACTTTTTGCTATGGGCGCCGGCCGATCTCTGGAACAATGGAAGATTCCGGTGGCTGCTGTTTGACTGGTGTTGCGTGCTCTTTTGGGGCTTCTTTGTTGTGCATAGATCAGAGTGTCTTGCGCGCCGTTTCACGGTCAGCGTCCTGTCCTATCCCTACCGCTACACGTAGGCCTAGGGTGTGGCTAGAAGCGCGTTTGTCCGTGAGCCTCGAATACGCGCTTGATCCACCTTCCGTGCGCAGTTGCATGCGGAGTGTCTGGGCTTAGACGAGGCAAATTTGGAGAGTTGGCGCCGGCGCTTGACTTTTGGAGGAAGTTTCGTACGAAACGCTCGTTTGGGAGACTTAACGCGTGAGTTTGTGGACAAGATGCTTGTTTCGGGCACTTTCCCAACAGAGTGTCGCGCAAATTTTCCACAAGAGTGTCCCGCAAGGGCGTTTCCTACAAGAGTGTCCTGCAAGAGTGTCACACCACAAGAGTGTCACGAGATTAGAGTTTTCCACAAGAGCGTCCCACAAGAGTGTCTCCTACAAGAGTGTCCCGTAGGAGTCGCCAAAAGAGTGCCTGACAAGAGCTCCTACTCTCAAATGTTGAAGTCGTGGCGACATTCAAATATTGAAGCGTTTACTTGGGGGTTTGAATCTATGGAAGTCGTGGCGATGTTGCGTTTAGTTGGGGAGAAGACAAGGCAGCAGCAGCGGCAAACAAAACGACGATCAAGCAAAACGCCTATCGCACAGGCAAGCGAGTGGGGAGGCAGGTGGGGAAACAAGTAAGGAGGCAAGGCAGCAGCGGCAAACAAAACGCCGATCACAGCAGGCAAGCGGGGAGACAAGAAAGAAGGAAGGAACGAAAGCAAGAAAGAAGGACAGGGGCGAGAGCATTTACATGATGAGGTTACCTAGCGGTTTTCATTCTGAGGGCTTTCCTTGGTGGCACGGGCTCTGACCTCGTTCACCCTCTCGTTCATCCTCGTTCCGACACCTCTCTGCAACTTGTGTGATTCAAGTAAAGTGTCCAGAGCCTGGTCCAAAGAGATGTCAAGGGACCACAAGGATATTAACATCATTGCTAACTCATTGCGTTTCCATGCCAGAAGTTTGTTGTGAATGCATGAAAATTGTGCTTCGGACGGAGCTTCAGAACACTGCAAAAACCTTGCCAAATCATCGCGGTTACATGCGGGAACCGTGTTTTTGCACAACATGGCTAAATGACATTTCTAATTGATTGCGTTTACATGCAAAAACATTGTTTTGAACACACCAAAAACATTCACAAATCATCGCGGTTACATGCGGGAACAACGTTTTTGCAAGGACTATGCCGGGACCCCCCCTTGGTGTCGCGTTTACATTGGGGAACACAATTTTTTCCTAGTATGCCGTGACTTCCGCGGCTGAGTGTACAAGAGTGCCCTCCAAGAGTTTTCCACAAGGATAAGTGTCCCACAAGAGTCATCGCGCAAGAGCGTCCTTACAAGAATTTTCCACAGGATAAGTAAGCTTCCCACAAGAGTGTCAAACAATTCTTGGCCGATTGTTTTCGAGTGTGGTGTGAGTTCAGGTTCGTGGGATCCTTCTTTTTCAAAGGCCCAGGTATAGACCACGTTTCTTCAAGGAAGTTTCCCCTGCCTGAGGGCGGGGCCGATTTTGCATGAAGAAGACTTGCGCAATTCAAGTGGTTTTTGACTAAGACAAAATTAGCGAACATCGAGTGGAGAAACCCGCAGGTAGCGGCAATGTTTCTCACCAAACTAAAGCAGATCACGGAGGATGACTGGGATCCTTTGATCACACACTTAAACAAACGACTATCGCCAACTCCTCTCACTTGTCAACTGCAGGATTGGTGCAGCGCAAAGGTTGCTGACGCCGTCATTGCTGTCCCATCGTCATTCTCAGATTTTCAACGCATTCCACTAAGCTCGCTGGGTTCTATACATGTTACATTACAGCGCTGCAGACTAGCACGAATGAAATTGATTGTAGATCCATAGGCCACCTCGCGGCCAATGCTTCACTCAGGGCAGGCGCTTTTGGACGCAGCCGCTATATCCAACGTGAACGTGCTAAGGGTGGCTTTCTCAGTGGCTGGATTGGACCACTGACAGCACTCACTGAAAGCCAGCTTCTGCCAAGACGACAATGCAGCAATGCCGCGAATATAAGATGTTCAGTGAACTGCAAGGTTGTGAACGAGCACACTGCTGTAGCGCTTGAGTCCCAACCTTGGCTATGCCTCTCCAAAACCATTCCGCAATTGAATTTACACTAACATCACTGCCCTTTTCAGGTATGGTTTCTTCAGAAATGCAAACTTCGACGCAGAGAAACCAACAACGGTTGCATTCTGTCAAATGGGTTGGGAACTGAAGATTCCGAGCTTGCTTTCTTTTTTCGTGTCAGCTGCCGAATGGCGACGCAGGCCACTCCAACTTTTCTGTGGCCATTGTGCAATTTCTCAAGGGAAAATTGTCCGTGCTTTGCGAACGCTCAGATAAGGTGCCTTTTGACAAGTACAGACTCGCATGTAATTTGGTATTGTAGCGTGCCTCTAAATGGAATCAGTTCGGGTCTAGTGTTCTTTCTGACATTCTCTAATTTCAATTTGCAGCCTTTGTTTGCAGGTTGGAGGCCGGGACATGGACGAATGCCTCATTCGAGCCTTCGCTGAACAGCTTCTTGGCAGGAACTGTTGGACATGTCTCAAAACACGGAGGGCCTAAACATATTTGTGAACAGCTGTTTTTAAAACACTCGACATATTTTGGTCCACTGTGGTGGAATGATGTGGAATGGCGTCAACTTACCGAGCGAATGAACGCAAATAGCGACCTAGTGCCATGCCAAGCCGCCAGACCGACCACTAAAGTTCACTAAAGAACTTTGTCCATCTTGGTCCATCAGGTTCACTTGGCGCTCTCCCTGTCCACAGTCATTTGAGAGCTTGGTCGACTTGGGCTCTCTTCGTTTTATCTTGCTCGGTTTGGTTAATGGCTTCACCTGGGCCTGGAATTGTTTGTGTTTTCCGCCAGAATACAAAAAGAGCGCTACCCTTTGACCCTTGTGTTTTCTGTATTGACAACATAATGGTCAACCCGAGGTTCAAAAAGAAAACAGGCCCGCAGCTTGACAAAGAGCTTGAGCTTCGTTGCGTGCAGTTTAAGACTTCTCCATTTTGCTGCATTGTGTGAAACCCTCTCTCTCTATAAATATATACACAAGGTACAGTCTTTTTTTCCGCACAGGTTGCGATGTCCTAACAAACAAGAAAGCTTGCTTCAAACTGGAGGCGCACGAGCATCAGCCAAACAATGTTTAAGCAAGGGCGGGATGTCAATCCGTTGCCAGCTAGCAGATTTGCACGACAACAGAGATCATGAACAACGTTTTGTCAGGATGCGGTGGCAAAAACAAAGAAGATTTTGTCAGCCAATACAGAGGCTTGATTTTGTCCAGGATGTGCAGTTGGGTTTGCCAGGGAGTGTGCTTGAATTTGTTGGCTCACTTGCCTTTAAGCAGAGTTTGATTCTGCCTCCAAGGCAAGTGTTTCCTGCGAGTGCTTAATGGAGGATCACGATTTTAGCGGCTCCGCTCTCAGCGAGTGCAGCGTAGGTGTCGAAGTATGATATGAAATATATAGTATAATATATAACAATATGATGTAATAAATAATGAACATAGCAGTATTCTCTGAACCCAAACCACTTCCATGTGACTGCATCTTGAAAGACTTTCAAAGAAGATTCCAAGTCTCGTGGACTCCTGGATCGCTCAATTCGAAAAGCGCAATGGTGAACAGCACATGAAGACACTGCTCTCTACCCACATTCAAGACTAGCAGTCAGGGAGTCAGACGCCCAAATGCTTGACTTGCAAAGCAAATCTTTTGTGGACTGCGAATCCGAATTCCCCGCTTTGAAGGGGGTACTCACACCTTTGGTTAGCAAAAGCAAAGCAAAGAATATGAACACGTTGCCCACCAAGGGTCCATGAAGGGAAGTAAGCAACACTGCAATTTATTGAGCATATGAAGGCAGCTGATCCAAGATTGAATGATCCGAGAGCTTGGGGAGTTGAGGTTCAAGAGTTGAACCGTTTTGAGAGAATGACAAAGGGGGTTGAGAGGGCTCAGATGTCGGCTTTGCTTTCATTGAGATAATTTTGGACCGTCCACATGAACAGTGTGGCAGGTCACGGGTTGGCAGTCCCCGTCCCCCACTCATTTGCAAAAGAAGGGAGGGGGCTGTGGCTAATCGCTGAAGAAATACAAGCAGTGTTTTATGATGTTTTACAGTATGTGTTTTTCACGAAAGCACGGTCTTTTCAATTCACAGCGACATGCTCTTGTGAGCTGGACTACGACATACTGCACTTGCACCATCATTTGCCGCTGCAATCCCTGCAATCAGCTATGGAAGGAGAAGGTGATGACCAAATCCTGATGACCTTCAAATCCACACCCAATTTTGAGCGTCGCTCATATAGTTTGTTCAAGTCTCATGGATTGCCCCTGTGTTCATCCTTGGATTGGAAGATGGTAAGTATAGGGCATATATAACTATATATATATACACACTGTATATAGCACCCTGATCCACTATGCCAGGTGTAACACTGGTGATATCCAACTGCATAAGCTTTGAAACATTCATGGCAATCAATGCTTGCACTCTTCCTCTGCAAAGATTACACTGCAAGGGTGGAGCATTTGACATGCTGCAATCTCACTGGAGACTCATTGCGCAACTGCCCCTGTTTCAAATTTTTGGGTTAGCTGTGATGCGTTTGCAACATTCGAGGGACGAGGGTTCATCAAAGGTGCTTTCTGATTTCTGATGTTGTATATTTTTTTGTATGACAAATTGTATACAGTATCTATTGTTGTGATACATTGTGAGATGGGTATCAACTTCTGCAACTTCCCAAGTCGCACCGCGTCTTTTCCTTCTGCCAAACTTGTTGTCGCAACTAAGAGACCCTGCTCTTCGAGATGGCTCTATGGCACGACGAACGCCACTCCCGCCCACGCAGGCCACCCTAGCCGGCGTGCCTTCGGCGGGATATCAGAGATGCGGAACCTGGTGGATGCACAAATGGTGACATGCTGCTTGTGCATTCAGACTCTGAAAAGAGGGCAACAACAAGCACATGGCTGCCAAGAAAGCATTGCTTGCATCAACCTTGGATCAGCTGTCATGGCTTCGCTTGGTTTGGGCCTGGGTTGACACTACACGGGCTGAAAAGAGACTGGCATTTCCGCGCCAAATGATGATGATAAAAAATACCGGCCACCTGAAAATTAGAGAGGTAGTGCAACACTGCCCCCTAAATTTGTTCAGAAGTTCGAGTTCAGTTGCAAGCCAGAGCAATCAAGGATTTGCTTTAATGTCGACATGGGATTGACCAACCCCGCCTCCAATAATAAACTAATTTGATCCCTGCAAACCTCCCCCTAATAATCACTTCCACCCCCCCTATTGATCAAGCCCAGCTCCCCCAGACAAAAATATAATTGGTGTTATATTTGTTTATTTTTACTTGTTTAGTATTCAAATGTTTTTTATTTCCGAATGCATAGCGAAGGGTTCTCGTTTAACTCTGGGGGTAGAGCCTTGTTCGCGACCCGTTGTTTCTATGTTCGCAACCGTCCGCAACCGTTCGCAACCGTCCGCAACCGTTCGCAGGTGTCCGCAGTAGAGCGCTAAGGCGCTGCCATTGGGGAAGCTTTTGCAAGTGACTTTTCATGGATGTGTCACGTGGCAGTTTGCGACGCTATTCCATTGTGATTTGCATGAAAGTGATATGTCGCGCAGGAAGCGTGATGCATTTCGCTGCACAGGCGCAGCGTTTTGTGAGATCCGCAGTTTGCTACGCAGTTCCATTGGGATTAGCGTTTGGAGAGTCGTGTTTTCGGGGTGTTGGATGAGGCCGTGTTTCAGGGTGTGGCATCGAAGCTCTGTTTTCGTGACAAGTCTCAGCTGAAATGCCGATTTTGGTGGATGGGAGTGTGCTCAGAACGGGTCGAAATCATTCCAAACGTGTGGTGTGGTGCAAATTTTGTTGAAGCTCACATGAGATGATATTGTCACTTTTCGTAGCAGGAGCAGTACTTTGTGGGGCTTTTGAGGTGTGGAAGTGCGATTCTCGTGGCAGGCGCAGGGAATCGTGAGGTTGCGAGGTGTGACGGAGGTGACATTTCGTGGCAGACTTTGTGCGCGTTAGACGTGTGGATGCGGAAAGATTCGTGGCAGGCGCAGGGAATTGTGAGGTCGTGAGTTGTGGTAGAGGTGAATGTCGCTGTCACAGTGGGATCGGCGTGTGAACGGGTGTTGTTTGGAGGGGCTGGACTCCCGAAACTGCTTGGCAGGGCTGCGTGATGTGTGTGCTCCGATGGGTGTTTCCGCTTGACTTTTGGAGGAAGTCTCGTACGAAATGCTCGTTTTGCAGACTTTGACATGTGAGTTTTGGAGGAAGTCTCGTACGAAACGCTCGTTTTGGAGACTTGACGTGTGACTTTTGGAGGAAGTCTCGTACGAAGAGTGCCCTACAAGAGTGTCGCGCAAGAGTGTCCTACAAGAGTGTCCCACAAGAGTGTCTCACAAGTGTGTCCCACAAGAGTGTCCTACAAGAGTGTGCTACAAGAGTGTCCCGTAAGAGTGTCCCACAAGAGTGTCCTACCAGAGTGTCCCACAAGAGTGTCCTACAAGTGTGTCACGTAAGAGTGTCCCACAAGAGTGTCCCGCAACAGTGTCCCACAAGAGTGCCTCACAAGAGTGTCCCTTAAGAGTGTCCCACAAGAGTGTCCCATAAGAGTGTCCCACAAGAGTGTCCTACAAGAGTGTCCCACAAGAGTTTCCTACAAGAGTGCCGCGCAAGAGTGTCCCACAAGAGTGCCCCACAAGAGCGTCCTACAAGAGTGTCCCGTATGAGTGTCCCACAAGAGTGTCCCACAAGAGTGTCTCACAAGTGTGTCCCACAAGAGTGTCCGACAAGCGTGTCCCATAAGAGTGACCCACAAGAGTGTCCCACAAGATTGTCCCGTAAGAGTGTCCCACAAGAGTGTCCTACAAGAGTGTCCCACAAGAGCGTCCTACAAGAGTGTCCCGTAAGAGTGTCCCACAAGAGTGTCCCACAAGAGTGTCCCACAAGAGTGTCCCACAAGAGTGTCTCACAAGAGTGTCCCTTAGGTCCCTTAAGAGTGTCCCACCTACAAGAGTTTCCTACAAGAGTGTCCCACAAGAGTGTCCTACAAGAGTGTCCCACAAGAGTGCCCTACAAGAGTGTCCCACAAGAGTGTCCTACAAAAATGAGTGTCCCACAAGAGTGTCCTACAAGAGTATCCCACAAGAGTTTCCTACAAGAGTGTCCCACAAGAGTGCCCCACAAGTGTGACCCACAAGAGTGTCCGACAAGAGTGTCCCATAAGAGTGACCCACAAGAGTGTCCCGTATGAGTGTCCCACAAGAGTGTGTCACAAGAGTGTCCCTGAAGAGTGTCCCACAAGAGTGTCCCACAACAGTGTCCCACAAGAGTGTCCTACAAGAGTGTCCTACAAGAGTGTCTCACAGAGTGTCCGACAAGAGTTTCCCATAAGAGTGACCACAAAATTGTCCTACAAGAGTGTGCGACAAGAGTGTCCCGTATGAGTGTCCCGCAAGAGTGTCCTACAAGAGTGTCCCACAAGAGTGCCCCACAAGAGTGTCCCAGAAGACTGTCCCACAAGAGTGTCCCACAAGAGTGCCCTGTAAGAGTGTCCCACAAGAGTTTCCTACAAGAGTGACCCACAAGAGTGTCCCACAAGAGTGCCCTACGAGAGTGTCATTTGTAGCTTCGTGTCTGCATTCGGGTTCGTGGGCTCCATCTTGTTTAGGTATAATTCATCAACCCGTTTCCCATGCTGATTCTCTCATTCATGGATCATTTCTGATCATTCTGCTTGCTCTTCTCATCCTTCCCAGCAGCAATCTGTGCAGCCAACCATCCCCCAAAACCCCAAAAACTCTCTAGCAAAATTCTTTCCTTTCCCTTTTTAAGACTCTATCAAAATCTTAAGGTTTTCAAGCTCAAAAAGGGTACCCCTCACACAGGCCCTACCACCCCCTAATAGTAGGGACCCGTCCCCCTATTAATCAAACTCACCCTTTGGCCTCCACTTGTTTTCCAAAAGTTCTCATGTGGTTTCCATCTCTTCCAACCCTTTCCAAATACTAATTCCCTTTCATCTCAATTCTTCCAAATACTAATTCCCTTGCATCTCAATTCTTCCAAATACTAATTCCCTTTCATCCCAACTCTTCCAAATACTAATTCCCTTTCATCTCAATTCTTCCAAATACTAATTCCCTTTCATCCCAACTCTTCCAAATACTAATTCCCTTTCGTCTCAATTCTTCCAAATACTAATTCCCTTTCATCTCAATTCTTCCAAATACTAATTCCCTTTCATCCCAACTCTTCCAAATACTAATTCCCTTTCATCTCAATTCTTCCAAAAACTAATTCCCTTTCAGTCCAAGTCTTCCAAATACAAATTCCCTTGCGTTCCAATTCTTCCAAATCAAGTTCCCTTTCATCATCAGGTCATCATCTTTATTAAGGGGATGTGGTTTGCACACCCAGACCTTGTTGACCTTGTTGACCTTGTAGGGGGGGTGAGAGGGGGGGGGTTGATTAATCCTATGTCGACATTAGGAAGCTTAAGATGTGTTCACTGTGGATCCTGCAGCACAGCAGAAGCCTTGACGAAGTGCATGGAAGCTCAGGTCCGTCGACCTTGAAGAGTGGGCAATATCTGCTCACCGATGAAGCTGAGATTCTGCAAAGCCGTGCTCGGGAACGCGCCGGTATCAAATGCCTCCAACAAACCAGTATACCAATTTGCAGAAAAGCGCCTGAGTGAGCACCGGGTCAGTTCTTTGTGATGCATCGGAAAATGACAGGGCCCAAAACCTTGGAGTTGGATGGCAATCTGCAAATTTTGAGCTCTTTGCGCAGGAAGTGTTAGCGCTGATCAAGGCTTCGATCATTGCAGACTTCGCTTGAGTTTGCAGTGTGTTCACCCTACTCGTCAGGCCAGGTCTGGTGTTTACCATGGCATGTTGACAGCTACTGACAAGCCCTGTCGCGCTTCTTCAGTCACTGGACGTGCCGCTTTAATTGTCCATCTTGCATCTCCTTTGGTTGGGTCCTTGGAGCGTTTTGATGAGTCTTCTAAAAGTCGAGGCCAGGCCAACTCATTGGCTTGTTGTATCACTTCTTGCACTGCGCTCTCGAAGTCTGCAACCAGCACGGCCTCTCGCTCACCCTCGTCACGCACCTTCCTCTTTGATAGGTCCGCCTTCGGCCGTCGAAGACTTTGTTCTTGGCGCCGCGTTTGTAGCCCTTTGCCTGGAAAATCTGAGCGCTGAGTGTCGACAAGAACGGTTGCCTATGAAGGCCTGAAGATCTTCAAGCTTTAGTTGCAAGCTTTCTCTAAAGTATATTGTATATATCTTAATATATTGCACGCTTGCCCCAATGTCCGCTGACCAAAGTATGATTTGCTTGGCATTGGGCTTCTGACACGTGGTTCATTGAGAAGTCGCAGTCATGGGTGATCGAGGCGGCGCTGAAAAAGATTGAAGGTAAAGGTGGAACTAGATTGGTCAAGCCGCCTCCAATCCGACCAGGCGTGCTCAGCGCCTGGCAGCAAGTGCTTGGCTGATTATATATTGTATTTCTTTGGTCAATCAACCCCTGCAACTCCCCAGCGCCGGCAAGTCCGCTCGAACCCCACTCCCACCCACTGCTGACCGGCATGCGCCTGCTTGGTGGGTGCGCAACTGATAACATGCTGGTGTGCAAGTAGAGCATATACCATCTACATTCAGGTCACTTCGATTTTGATTATTTTGAGGTGCCACTTCATGCTTAGTGGTGGATGTGCGAGTGATCAAAGGCAACGTTGACCGGGAGACCTTCCTCGACATGTGCAAGCCAATGATGAAGAAGGCATGGGTTTGAATAGAAGCGGGTTGTGTGTCACATTTGCTCAATCAAAGCGATTGTCACAATGCTGAATTCGAAGAAGGCGGCCCAAGGGCAGCGCCTTGCATAGTTGTGCCATGTTGTTCAAGAATGCGAGATACATTTCGCCTACCATGTCCATATTTGACGGAACCCGAGTTGCATTCACAGGAATCTCCGAGGCGTACTGTCCATACTTGCTGGCACGACCGCCCGGATTTGCACTTTCCAATTCCATGGGAAAAGTGAAGCCTGCAAAATGCCCCGCAAGCAATTGCAACCAGTGCTCGCTGTGACTGCACCAATGCCAAGCCAGCCCGCACCCATCCTGACCCCGGATGTAACCATCGGACTTATATAACTTCTTGACCTCACAACACTCTTCGTCCCACAGAATTTATTTTTTGTTTCAAAACCATGCAAGCACCACGCGGCTTCGCATTCCATTGAGGCACACCCCTACGCAAAGATATACACCGTGTCCTTTGGATCTAAACCATTAAACTATTCTTTTGCATTATGAATCGGAAACTTCGCATATCTTCGCATTATTTAAATAAATAAATACTGTAAATAAATAAATAAATATATATATATATACACATCTATCATAGCACGATAGCACGTTGTTCCAATTGTGACGCCGAAGGTCATTGGACATTTGTCGTGTGTAGAATGTAAAGCACTGCCCATGAAATGAACCCAAAGTCATTGAAGGTAAGCGATGTCCTCGAAGCTGCAAAAGCAGCCTGCAACCTTTCAGTTGCCTCGATCGATTCTGTTTTGAGCTAAGTTGAGTTGGCTTGGGTTGGATTGCTCACTTTTGTCTGCATGTTGTGAAAGGGTCCTGCGTCCTCACGCTACATGATACCGCTGATGTTGTTGCTTGTGAGGTTGAGATTTGTGGTGGAGCTGCGCGCGTTCCATGGGTAAAGGAGTTTGCCGGATCAACTCGGGCCACTGTTTTATTACGTATCGATTGCTGCTTCAGGTAATGGTAAACAATCATGCACATGAACTGAACCAGTACTGTAGTGTCTCTGAACAGGAGATGTGTTCCACTGCATTTGGCGGCAAAAAACTGTCAACGACCATGAACGCAGAAGAGTGCGTTGCAAGAGGCGCTGGCATGTCGTCCACGACCTTGTTCAAGCACTACTGATGAGTTTGCCGTGTGAAAACGATTGAACAAATTTCATGTGCAGGTTGTGCCCTCCAGGCAGCAGTCCTTTCCCCTCTGTACAAAGTGCGGGAATTCAAAGTAGAGGTGCGCAGCCTTTCGTGGCTGTCTTCAGGCTTTTGCCAAGACTATAATATGAGCTCTTTGTTTAATGTCTCATGCAATCACAGCTCATGCACACAATGTGCATCAGGAGGACAGGTGGAAAGGAGATTAGAGCGTTTGATACAGCGATAGAAAGCTATCTTGATGTCAGGGGTATTTATTGAAGGACAACACATTTTGCTGTTGGAGGGTTGAATGTGTGACGGCCAAGAATTCAGAATATGAGTATGTTTCTGCCAGCGCGAGTGTGCTGGCATGAATGTTCGTTACAAATAGTGAACGCATTTGTGTTCAAAGTCTGGTTCTTGAGGGCGACTCTCCAAAGAACAGTATCAATCAGGTGACAGCGAGGAACTTATGCATCCCCCGGTTCAAAAGCCCGCTGCACGCTTGCCAGGACAATTCCAAGCTTCCAATTAGCCTGGATCTTGATGACCCTTGATGCTGACGGGTATAGCGAGCTGCTACACATGTTTCAAATCCAAGGTCTCGGGTGGCAAATGCCAGGTGACGGCAATCTGCAAAACTCCAAGGACCATGGAGAGCCAAGCTGTACAGAAGGAAGCACTACCTACATATTGGCTTGAGGAACAGGCTGTATATTAGTTAATATGTCTTTCCGCAAGACTGACTTGCAGGCGATGACGTCCGTGGTTTTTCCTGGGGATTCAGTCATGAATCTGCTGAAGGCGTGCCTGTAATTCGGAATTTCAGTGCGCACATAGCTGCTTGTCTGTTCGTGTGTGTGTGTGTGTGTGCAACTTTGGAGTCACAAGGTTCCTGTTGGATTGTGTTTTGTTGACGTTTCATGCTTTTAAGCAGGGGGACACGGCACCAGATTGCAGACCGTGTCTAACAAAGCTATGCAATCTGGTGGGATATCCAGCTTGGCCAGCTGGACGTACCTGCATCAACTTTTTAAATGCACGCCACGCCGTCATTTGTCGGTTCGATCTCGACTGGAGCTTTTGGCCCTATCTCCTTTTGAAGACCTCCAGGTTTCACAGGGTTTTCTTGAACTGTCCAGGATTTGGGAACCCAGGTTGGCGTGTGGCAACCGCTTTCAAGTCTAAGTGTGTCTCTCCTCGTGAGAGCCCAAGGTGAGCCCGCAGAGTGCCCCCCTGTGGACCCGTCGAATGGGGGTATGTATTGGTCCCTGCGCCCGGGACCAGAGTAGTCCGCAGCGGACAAAGTAGGCTTAGGCCAAAGTCACTTGCCAAGACCTGACGGATTATTGAATTTGAGTAGGCAGCTTTCGGGCATGGCGCGCGTGGCCGCAGCCGCCGAAGCTTGTTCAAGTTTCATTGGAACCTGTCGCCACCTCAGGTGCACACACAGCACGTACATTTTCAACGAGGTTTGCCTAGGTTTTCTGTTGATGTGAGAGTTGAGCATGGATTGATCCTGAGCCGACCCTACC
>CAXAMN010003570.1:130253-155183 GCA_963970005.1 Durusdinium trenchii | reverse complement strand
GCTGTGTCCGTTCTTCGTTCGCTGCAATAGGCCCTTGTTTCCTCAGTTTCTAATGGGGCTTGGGTTCATTGGTTTTCGTCCCCTCCATTGTGTTTCCCTTTTCATCTTTTACTTTTGTTTTCCTCTTTTCTTTCATGTCCTTGTCTGGTCATCTCATCCTTTCTTTCGTTTGCGTACACAGCCGTCCTGGCCTTAGTGTGTACGTGCACAACCTACCTTACAATGAGCCGGGCTTTCACTGGTTGTCCCTGTGCACTTGGTTCCCTGTCATTGCAGCCACACTTGGAGGCTTCACAATATGTTCTTTGTACATGTACGCCGCAAGACATTCCCCTGACTTGCGTTATGCCGTTGTTGCAAATGTGCTTGCAATTTGTTCAATCTTTGTTTCAGTTGAGTGGTCCTTTTTCCTGCTGCGCAGAATAGACGCACTTTGTTTGAAGGTCATTACTTTCAGAAGAAAAGCTCCATTTGAGCTCACAGCTGCTTATGCTGATGAGAAACTGCTTCCACCAGGGATTTCCAAGGCCGAGTGGGCGCTTGACGAATCGCTTGCACATTGTGTATCATTGTGTGATATTGGTGTTTCAGTTGCCTTTGGTTTGATATGTTTGAACTTTTTAGATAGTACTAAAGTTTGTCCTAATTATTGTTGTTACATTCAACAATCATCCAGTGGCCCCGATGCTCGTTGTTGGGGAGTGCGCTACAACTGGACACATGGAACGTCGAAGGCGAATAGAACAAATGATCAACTAACAAGTGTGTGTTCTATTTTTGCGTGCGCCCACGTTGCGCCGTCAATAATCGCATATTCAAGAAAGAGAGTCAAGAATGCGCATGCAGTTGCTGAAGATTTATATAGTCTGAAGTTTCAGATTGTTTTTCCGTAAGGTCCTTCAACCTACGTTCCCATAGACAAAGGTAGTTGTTATATAATGAACTGCCATTCCAATGTGAGAACAGGCCTGGCTCATGTCAATCTGAACTGCAGGATCTTGGCACCTACACTATTGAAGTGCCAACTCAGGAAGCCTTGAAGAAGGTAAAGGTGAGGAAGATGCAGAGTCAGACAGATTTCAATAGATAAACTTGCCAGCATATACACACTTGGAGTCTCGTTGAGTTTCCTCCCATTGGCATTCAATTGCTCAGGTCAAGACTGCATTGACACTTCATGGCACATTTTGCGCCAGCGGCCTTGTTACAAACGCTTGCTTGCGTTGCTCAGTTTTGCTTTGTGGTGGGCATCAAACTGGTTACAGTACTCGTACCATTTGTGCTCGAAAGTAACGCCCCTTGCACTTATATATTGCAGCCTGCGCTATAGGGGTCGTCTCAACTGGTGGTCCAGATCGCTTTATTGTTTCGATAGACTCGACTCCACAGTGCTATGCACAGTAGTGGCTCTACAAGTGCTACGCATCTACTTGGCCCCAGATATAGCGTTCGGCTTCATGATGCTGTGTACGACCCGAGAAACTTGCTGCGATTGGGCAGTTGCACTGTGGAGCTCTGAGAATTTGCGGCCAAAACTTAGTAGCGGTCCAGCTTTCAAAATACCCTTGCTTTGCGGCCTTCTTTTCTTTTGTTTGGGGGGGTAAGCCATGAAGGGGTGGGAGAAGTAAGCTAGTGAGAAAGTTAGCTAGATGCGATGCAGGCTAGGAGAAGCTAAGGATTTTAACGATTTTGGACACACTACGCTAATAGTTGAAGCTGCTGTTTTTCAGGTCATTCACTTCATGTAAGGTCAGTCACCTTGTCGGTGGTCGACCGGCAAGCTCGTCATTCCTTCCATAGCATAGCTCTAGCGCAAAAAGATTGGTTAAGCCGTCGAGCACTATACCAGGCTGCACATGCGTGCATTGATCGCATCAACACCAACAGCTCGTAGATGCACGCAATGCAAGGTAGAGTGCGCGCCATCGACACTTGGTCGTGGCCGCCTCGACTTTGTACCTACGTTGCACTCGCGTTACGTACCAGCAGTCCTGAGGGCTGGTATGGTCTAGTGGCCACGACGCATCCCTCATGCGTTGGACCCAGGTTCAACCCCGGGTGCAACAGGGCGTGGACCGTTAAAGCACAACAACGCAACAGCAGCCCGCAGCATGATTGAAAGTACAAGCAGTCTGCATCGGCCAGACAAGCTACCTCTAAAATGCGCAACGCGGACTGATGATTCGTTTGCCTGTAGCTTTCCAACATGCAGAGCAGAGCAGACCTGCCCAAATTATACAATCTAATACTAGTGATTTGCGATCCAGGCTTGCTTGCAACCTCAAAGCAACTAACTATATTATATAACGAGTGCAACAGCTCAAGGGACACTTCCAACAGCGGATGTAGATAACTTCAAAGTCAGGGTGGCTGCAATCACAGTTCAATTGGCCTTGCCAGGTTTGTTAGAATTTGTAAAACCTTAGGTCCAGGGAGCGCAGCTGGTGGAGGAGCTTGAGGCAGGCTGCCGTTTTGAACATGCAGCCGTTTTGAACGAGCAGCAGGTTCCTGCCAGTTGGCTTTGCGGTATGGTTTAATGCCCCCATAACTAAACACGAATCAGTTTCACTTTCCACGAAGCTTTGGGCTCGAGACAGGGGATGCAAGTCTGTGCACGCTGCCATAAGTGGCGACTCTTGGCAGGTCAGTGCACGGTCTGTGCGTCCATCGAAAGACTTCGAGCCGCCGGCGGTAGCAACAGGCTTCCCACTACCCTAGAGGCGGAAGCCAAGACCACAAAGATCCTGGACGCAGCCTATTACTCCATCGCTCGGCTTTTCCCGGAGTCAGACGAGGAAGGCTCAGTGAGGGGAGGCTTACCTCCCAAGAAGGGCGTGGAGGAAGAATCTCCGAAGGGAGTGGCTACTCCCAAAGAGGCTTCAGGAGGAAAGAGGAAGAAAGCTGAAGGTCCAGGAGAAGAGGAAGAGAGCAAGAAAGTCAGCGAGAAGGAAGGCAAGAGTAAAGCAGAGGAGTCGTTGAAGAGTGAGAGTGTTAAAGCATTGCCCAAAAAGAAGGAGGAAGAAGAGCGAACGCCACAGAGGCAGAAGGAGAAAGACAAGAGGAAGAGAGACAAGAAGGACAGCAGGTCACGTTCAGTGAGTGGTTCAAGGACCCGGAGAAAGAAAAGGGAGGATCATTCTCCCAGGCCAGGAGACAGCAGAGGAGCTCAGGACCCAGCACGGCCAAGCAGCGGTATCCAGAGGGAGTCATTCCTTCGTCCGCGGCCCAGCAGGCGTGAACCGAGATCTCCCCGCACTCCAGATCATCCACCGCCCAGGACGTCGTTGATCCCGCCAGCAGCCGGAAGAGACACGCTTCCCGGCAAGGGGTGGAGAGGCCCGATCCCTTATTATTCCAACCATCCGAGGTGGAGTGAAGGGACCAACAAAGGTGTGACCAAGCGAGCGAAGCAGGAGTTGTACGACCCGAAGAACTCCAGAGGCCGGTGGTAGGGGAGCAATGGCTCCCAAGCTAAGAAGGCCAGCAGCTATGCCTGCCCGGGCGCGCCCCTTGAGGAGGCCTGGACGGGCATCAGGAGAGGAAGAGACAGAGAAGGACAAACCTATTACAGAAGAGTATCATCCTTTGACCTCATTGACGCTAGACAGAATGAAGGAGTTGGAGATTGTTGAGCTTGGCGAGACTTCGTATTACGGGGCGCATGCAAAGATAGCTGGCAGGATCCGAGGCTTGAAGCCTTCTGAGCAGGAGGTTGAGTTCGAGCTGAGCGGCGCCCTGACAGATCGTGTGCTTGAGCGATTTGGAGGTGGCAGTTCAAGGACAGTGAAAGTGCATGCATGCCCGGTGAGCTGTCCGCAGTTGATGACAGGAGACACGTATTTCCATGCCAGAGGATTTTGGGATACAACAGTGACACCAAAGCCATGGCACACGAATCTATTACCAGCAAAGGGCACAGATGAAGGGGGAGGTGGACGAGTTGGCTGGACTACGAGAGCTGGCCTTGGAGAGAGGCAAAGGGAGTGGAGGCGCAAAGCCTCCCAGGGAGGAGGTGCAGCAAGAGAGGAGCAAGTCGCTGGTGGCTGCCGCGGAAAAGAAGGGAAAGAAGAGGAAGAGAAAGGAGAGGACTGCGGAGAAGGAGTATGATGAGTTGCTGGCCAAGAAGGAGGAAACGGAGGAGCTTGAGCGAGGCCAGAAGACCGCACGGGCCCTGTTTGGCAACACCTGCTTGGACCCGAATGCGCCGCGGCGAAAGCGCCTTATGAAGAAGGCGAGAAGGGTGAGCAAAAAGAAAGACAAAAAGAAGAAGAAGTCGGAGTCAGGAGACTCGGGGTCATCGTCGTCCTCGTCAAGCGAAACCGAAAAGGTCTCTGAGGAGGAAGGCCCACTATTGGAAGAGACCCGGAGGATCAGAAGGCTTAGCGAGAAGTGCCCAGGTGCATTGACCGCCCAGGCCATCGACAACGTTCGGGAACACCTCCTATCTTCTCGAGGCGAGTTGCATAGTGTGTCCCGGGAACAGCTTAGCCCGCTGTTCTCGATGTACGCGTGCCAACACCTTCAAGCTCTAGCCAGTCCGGTGCTCTGGCAGGAGTTGGTGACTGTAGCCCAGGTGTCAGACCTACTCCTCCGCCGGAAAGTGGCGACAGCCTTGCTCGTCCAACGTGCGAAGTCGCTGGAAGCAACCCTATACGTGGTGGCCATTTTTCAGTATCGCGCCAGCTGGAGCTAGTCAATGCGGAACAGATCCGTATCGCAGAGCCAGCAGAGCAGGTTGAGGCAGCTAGGAGCGCAAGGGACGAGTTCCGAAATCGCTCCATTGGCAACCGACCGCACGGAATGGCCCAGCGTGGAGAAGGAGACTATCAACCCAAAGGACGTGGTAAGCCTGTACCAACCTCAGAGCCCTCGTACAAGCAAAAAGGAGGAGAGAAGGGAAAGAGCTAGGATAAAGGTAAATGGGGAAAGAAAGCAAAGGACGACAATTGAAGAGAGGTTCTGAGGGAAAAGGCGCAGGCATTGAGAGAAAGGAGAGGAGAAAGGAAGGGTTGAAGACAGAAGTGTCAATGGAAGGTCAGAGGCGAGAGGATGAGAGAAAAGATGAGGAGAGGACAGTTGACAGGGCAATTGAAGAGATGCTGACAGAATGCTACCAGAAGGCTTTTGAGGGCGATGAGACGCCTTGTGACTATGACCTTGGGAGCGAGTTTGGGAGCCGCAAGAGGCAGCCGAGCCCGCCGGGCCGAGGAAGGGAGACGGCAGCTGCCTCCCAGCCTGAGGTAAGGAGTAAGCAATCTGCAGGTATGGACCGCGGACAGCGCCAAGTGTTGGGTGAGGAGGAGCTGGAGCAAAGCACAGGGGAGGTTTGGAGATCCTCCCAATCTGCATGGGGCCAATCTCCGCGACTGGATTTGAAGCCGTGCCGTGGAGAGGAGTCGTTGACGGAGCATACGGGCCCAGCATCGTGGCAGAAGAGCTTGCGGCGTGCATGTGGCGAAAAAGAAAGCAGTTGGAGGGAGCTGAGTCCGCCGCTATCTCAATCCTTGGAGGTGTTGTCAAAGACCACGCGTTGCGGGCAGTCCACGGAGGGAATCTTTCCTCTCCCACTTCCAGGTATTTTGGGATGGTGCGACAAGGTTGACTCAGTGTTGGATTGTCAGAGGGTTGAACAGTCTCTATGGGGTGGACTCATCCGCCAGAACGAGGGTTTCAAAGGTCCAGAGGAAGATTCTGGTGCGGTTGAGGGAAGTGCTTAGGAGCAGTGCTTTACCTGAGGTTGTTCTCCCTCCCATAACCTTCCAAGAGTTCTTTGCAACCAAGGGCATTGATTATTCAGGTGAAGAGGTTCGAGTTGCGAAGGCATTCCCATGGAAGGGGGTAGGGTCCTTGGATCTAGAGACTTTCTGCGAGGGAGGCACTCGGTCGTACGTGACGGACTTCGAGCAGTTCTTGCTTCCGCCCCAGGATCAATGCCTTGGAAAGACGCCCGCGATCATGGTCAGCCAAGAGCACTGGGCCGAGGTGCGCCGCGGCCTGATTGAGAGAGGGGTTTGTGGGTTGATGAGGAAGGAAGACCTATACCATGTTAAAGGTCGTCCAGTGCTAAACGGGCTATTTGCAGTAGAGAAGGGGGAGAAGGCGGTTGATGATAGAGGTGAGGAATTTGAGGTCTGTAGACTCATCATGAACCTTGTGCCGACCAATGGACTCTGCCGAAACCTGGTAGGGGACACATCTCCCTTACCCACGGTTACTGGGATGTCGGGAGGATGCGGTTTGCCAATGTCGGGTTAGTCTTGCTGGGTGCGAGACCGCCGTGCCAAGGGGTGTCGGGCTTGAACTCTGACAGGAAGGGCGCGTTGAAAGATGAGCGGTCATGTCTGTTTCAGCACATTCCCAGGGTCGAGGCATTGCTCAAGCAACACTTCAAGTGGTGTCCAGTTCACCGTCTCGTCGAGAACGTGGCCTCTATGGACGCTCACGATTGCCAAACTATGTCGGTGGCCTATGAGACTACACCTTGCTTGGAGCATTGACGCTGGCGGAATCAGTTTGGCCCGTAGACCACGGCTGTACTGGTGCAGTTGGGAGCCCTTGAACTTGGATGGCGCGAAGGTTGTAGAGGGGAGAGAAGGTGCCCTCCCAATCAAAGGAAGGGTTGAACTAGAGGCTGCCTTAGATGAACAAGACTTTCTGGAGCCTGGATGGCGCCGGGTGCGATCAGAGAGGGTTCCTTGCCAACCTTCACGGCCTCTCGCCGCACCAGGACGCCGACCTGCAGGTTTAGCTCTATGTCCCCCGGACGCCGTGGCCAGGTGGAAGTCAGATTTGCATCGGTTCCCACCTTACCAGTATCGTGAAGAGAACTGTGTCGTAAATCGTCGCGGACATCTTCGTGCGCCATCAATTAGGGAGAGAGAAGTGATCCTGGGGTTCCCATTGGACTATACCAGGAGGTGCATGGTTAAGAGCTTAAGCGCAGTGATTGTCGCCTGAGTCTCCTTCAAAACAGCTGGTCTATCCCGGCGGTGGCATACCTGTTGTACTCTCTTGGGAATGGCATGTTTGGTAGGGCGCTTGACGCCCGGGCGAGAACAACATCTGTCTAGTCTGCTGTTGAGGCCACCTTTGAGGCAAATTACAAAAGCAGGTAAAGAGCAGGTAGGGTTGGTGGCACGTCTGCTAGGGCAGGTCTCAGTTAAAGGTGAAGACATCTTGCTACAGCTTGGGTCAGATCTGCCGGCTCGATACCATAGGTTGCGAGCGTCTATTCCCAGCAAGTTATGGCGGTGGAAGGATGTAGCAGGTTGGAGGTGGACCGGTGACGTGGAGCACATCAATGCACTAGAGTTGAGAGCCGTGAAAACGGCCATAGTCTGGCGACTGAAGGAGTTGGAGGACAGTTCATGTCGGTTCTTGCACCTAGTCGATTCATTGGTTGCGCTGCACGCGTTGTCTAGAGGAAGGTCCTCAAGCCGGAGGTTGAGAAAAACTTTGTGTCGGATCGGAGCGCTTCAGTTGGCAGGAGGTTTAGTTGGTGTTTGGGGTTACGTGGATACCCACCAGAACCCCGCTGATCGGCCTTCGCGCCGCCCTCTTCGAAAGAAATGGGGAAGAAAACCACGAAAGTAATGGAAGGAAAAAGCCAACAGGAGAGCAAAAAAGTCCGCAAGAAGTTGGGGTCACTCAAAGGCCTAACCGTGCAACCTCGCACCCGACAACGCTACACCGAAAGCCTCAATCGTTTCTTTGGCTGGATGGCAGGGGAGGGACTCGTCCTCCCAAAGCAACAATCTCGCCTTGACCCTCTCGTTAGTGACTACCTTGAACACCTGTGGGCATCTGGAGAAGGAAAGTCTGTAGCCAACAATACGCTGGCTGCTTTGCAAGACCGCGACCCGTCACTCAAGAAGAAACTGCCTGGCAGCTGGAGGTTGCTTAAGGCATGGAGTGCAGTGCAGATCCCCAACCGGGCACCCCCAACGACGGTGCAAGTCCTTGATGCTTTATGCGGCTGGTCAGTGTTCCATGGATGCCCGAATTTGGTCTTTCCTTGCGAGTTGCTTTCTTTGGACTTCTCCGGACAGGGAAACTACTGAGCCTCCGGGCGAAAGACATTTTCATTCCAGGCCCCCAGGGACCCGCTGTTCTGTCCCTCGGACTCATGAAGGGACAGCAGAGAGCGTGACACTGCACGAACGCTCCATCCTCCCATCTTTGTGGAAATGGAAACAATCCGCTGCCCCTTCAAAATTTTTAACTGTGAAGCCACATGCTTGGAGAGCACTTTTCGCCAAAGCCAACGAAGCACTGCGTTTGAACGACCTGCATGGGGGCGCGACCGGTTCAACCAGCACGGTTCGTTCGATAGGTTGCTCGCGCAAGGCCGTTGGGCCGAAGCGCGCACTGCCAGAGTGTACCTGAACGATGGTCTCGCTCAGTTGGCAGATATGTCTCCGTCGAATTCGTTTTTACTTCCTTATGTGAACCTGTACTGTAAGAGCCCAAACCTTCAGCCTGGTCCGCCTCAAGGGCGTGCCAGGTCAGGGGGACGTGGAGGAGCCAAGAAGGGAAAGTCGATCGGTTTCGTTTTTCACGATTTTGCTCAGGCGCGCAGGAATTTCTCGGAGTAGAGAAATTCAAGAAACCACCCATTGAAGACTGGAGTGAGTCAGGGGTTGGTTTCCCTCTCAAAAGGACATGAGTTTAGGGGGCATCGGGTTTGGCGGATGCAGCCCTAGGAGGTACAGGGGGGCTCTCAGTTCCGGTCGGTTTGGCGAGGGGACTGAGAGTCGGGGCCCCGAGAGGTTTGACCGTAGGTATGACTGTTTTCCATTTAGACAAAACTTCTGCAACTTTATATATACATATATATATATTTATTTATTTATAATATATATATATAGCTTTTCCCGGAGAACGTTTGAGCGAAGGGTTCTTCTAAAAGAGAGCAGGCGCACTACATTACATATAATCACAACTGACATCCGCACATCTTCACATTTGTACATGTTTACATCTTGACATATCCAGACACGCATATCTTCACATCTGCGCATCTCTACATCTCACGACGTTTGCATGTCTCTCTCTCTCTCAAACCTGCGCATCTTTACATCTCACATCTTGCCAGCCGTGCGTATCCAGACAAGCGCATCTTCACATCAGACATCTCACTCTCTCTCTCTCTCTCTTTTTTCTTCACTTTTCTCTAATATTCTCTTTCTTGCTTAGGCCGGGGGTAGTGGGTAGTGCCGACCAGTCGCCACTCACACGACATGCGGGTCAAATATCAAAAAATTGTAATCAAGTGGTCGGCAGAAACCCTCTCGCACGAAATGAGGGGCAAATGTCCAAAACTGAGGGTGCATTTCAGTTTTCCATGTTTTAAATGTGTAAATGTGTAGCTGTCGTCGAACAAGAAGGTGGACCTTTCCAAGGTGGAAGTTGCCAAAGTGTGTAACTGTCGTCAAAGATGAAAGTGGAAGTTGCTTTCGAAAACAAAGGTGGATGTTGCCAAAGTGTGCAACTGTCGTCGAAAACGAAGGCTGGATGTTGCCAAAGTGTGACTGTGGTCGAAAATGAAGCTGGACCTTGCCAAAGTGTCAAACTGTCATCGAAAATGAAGGTGGACGGCGCCAGTGTGTAAGTGTCGTCGAATATGAAGATGGGGAGCAGCTTCTGGGAGCTGTGGCCTCAGAACTCGCAAGCTTTTGGGAGCCGCGGCCTGATGAACTGGCAACTTTGTAACGCAATTTTTGCGAGGAAGCAGCTTGCGGGTTTCTAGTGCAAATTACGCGGGGTTTGCGCGGTCTTGGTGAGAAGTGCATTGCGTGAGCCCGTGCCAGTTGCGAAAGGGAAACACGATAGCGTGGCGTGTCGCTGGCGAGCGGGATGATATGCGACGCCGCCGATGGCGTTACATTGTTGTACAGCGTCTAGTCTGTGGCACACCGTGTGGCAAAATTCCGCTTGTCATTGTGGTCACTGTGCCATGCGGATTGGCGCGGCCTTGGTGGAAAGCGCGTTTGCATGTCCGTCGTGCGATTGGGTAACCGCGGCGTGTTGCAGGAGCGGGATGCTTGGCGGTGTCCACGAGGCATGGTGTTACAATTGTTGCGTTGCTCTCTACCCGTAACACAATGACTCTCGGCCTTGCAGCACTCATGCTTTGCCTGCCAGGTGCACCCCTGCGCAAAGTTCCAAAAAAAAACATTGCCCAAACGCGGAACTTGTACGTGCGTTGTTCAACACTCCCGGACCAACCGTCGTTATCAACTGGTAGAGGTCGTTTGTGAACATGTTTTTTCATCCTTGCTCCACCATCTCTTTCGCTTTCCCTCTCCCCATCTCGCAGCTCTCTTTACTCTTCTGTTTCATCGTGACGCAGGCATACCATACACCAGAGCAACTCTACACCCAAACCGTCGTCTAGTGTTAATAGAAAGGGCTGACGTCCTGGCGTCGCCGAGTACTCAAACTTACCGGCCCTCACTGCAGCCTTGGCCCATATTGTTCTGCGCGCAAAATTGGCCAGAAAGATTTCAGACGGTAGGTTTTCAGCCACCCACGGCCTTAGCCAACATTCTGCACGCAAAAGTGGTCAGAAGGATTTAGACAGCAATTTTCAGCCCCCGACGCAAGCCTCACTGCAGCCTTAGTCCATCTGGCGCTGCAAGCGGCCCATATTTATTTTACGGCCAGGAAGGTTTTCAAAACTGTGCATCTTATGTCAGGCAGTGCTGCGAAGCAGTCCAATGCAAATCCTGTGTGTCATAGTCATAGGTTGCCGCTCGAGATGTGAGCAGGGAAAGAAAAACTATATACCGGAGCGGCACTATCGGAGTCGTCGGACGCAAGCATGTAATGCACTTGAGATGAAGTATGTAGCCATTTGGCACCATGCCCCTGTGCCAGTTCTGGGTTTCCTACAGCTTAGCGGCTGCGCGCGCCACATGAACTTGCTTGTTTTCTGTGCGACGATCTGTGTCGGGCTGGAAGGAACAAGACGCACCAATGCCGGATGCTTCGGAGGATCACGAGGCCACCCTTCTTGTGCACATCAAACTTACCGTTTCAATCTCTTGATTTGATGCGTTCAGGCGGTTCAGGCATTTTGCCGAGGGGCAATGATCAAAACATGTCATTTGTAGCTCTTCGTTCACAAGGTGTCCAGAAAAAGGAAGAAGATCAAGCGTGTGGACTTGCAAATCTCCAAGAAAGGCTGCAAGAGACTTATTGCAAACACCTGCCTGCCCGCTTGCAAGTTTAGTTTGCCGGTGCGCCTTATATTTCTTTGGATACCAGGAAATTAGTTTGCGAACCTTTATCCTAGGTCCAGGTCTTGGAGAAGCTTCGTGTTTGCCTTGGATGCAACTGGCAGTTCCTGAAAAAACACTGCAAGGGTGAAGACGCAGCCGCGCACAGCGAGCAACGCATCCGTTACAAGCGCTTTTGAAAAACATGTTTGAGCACAGAAGGCTTTGTTTTCGGGGCGCTCTTTTTTGATCAGGTTAAAAAAGAGCAAAGAAAAGGAAGAACAAATGATCCAAGATATGCAGGACGACATATGAAAGGAATGTGTGACCTGCCCTGGTCATAATTACAGATGTTTGTGTTGATGGTTTTTGGCATCCTCTTCGGCAGGAAGTGATCGAGGCCAACGCCAGGCAAACACAGTGTTTTTCCTTTCAAGCAACCTGTAGTCTCCACAGTAAGGCGAGTTTTCCATATGCAATCAAAGACTGGTTTCCTGACTGGTTCTTTTATGGTTTGCCTTTTTCTCACTTGGTTCCTGTCGAAGACTCATTGGGCATCACCGACCACACAAGGATCTACGGTCTACATAATTGTTACTTGCGTCCAGCCGAATGGCAAGTCCCTGTTTCCACAGCCAGCGTGCGAAGGAACTGACTGTATTGTGTATAATCATTACGCGGCATGTGTGGGTGAAGCCGTTCTTCTGATTTTCCAGTCTGCGTATTTGATGTGAGATTGTTCCCGCTGTGCCCTTGTACAACCAGATGAAGACCAATTGTTACTCCAAAAAATACATTCACCTGCAAAGTCAGATTCCAAAAACTATTTTCGGTGAAGACGAAAGCCTCCAAAGATGGATTCCATGAAGATACATTCTCCTCGAAATGAATTATACACTACAGTCCGAAGACGGATCCTTTTTCAAAGAAACAGGATGCTCATAAACTTGACATAGAGAGTAATTAGGAGCAAGAACAAACACCACAATCACAGCCACAACAAAATCACCAACAACCACAGAAGAACAAGATCCGGACAAATGCAACAGCAAGAGTAGGATGGTATCGATCGGGGTTCTCAGCATCGCGGCTGCCAGGAAGAATGACTTGGAGGCTTACATCCTGCGGATGCGGAGCGGTGACCCTGGCTAGTGGCGCAACTATGAGGCGATTCAGGTAATTGCCTCGAACCCTGCCAGGCATTGCAGAAGGTGGAAAATACGCAGCCTACATCAAGGCAAGTGCTCTACAGGGCTGGCATGATTGCTTGTATCTTTGCAATTGAGGAGCAGTTTTGGGAGATGTTGCATACATAAATGATCTGCCCGGGATAGCAGCAACATGAAATCGTGGGGCCGGTGTGTGAAGGCTGAAGATTGCCTTGCTTTTTCAAAGCAACTTGAAAGTGCTGAGGACAAGATCCATTGAATTATATGAATATGTTTCTTGTCCTGTCAGAGTTGGATGGCAGCTGGACAGTTTCTACCTGGCACTGCTCTCCCAAGCCGGATGCATTATGCGTACATTTACAAGAAGACACATGTTTCTGAAATGCAGGAATGGTTGTATGACCACCCGGACGATCCCAAGGAGTCTTTCGTCAAGAAGCTGGCTGAACTAAAGGCGTGTCTACAGCACACAGCGAAGACTTTTGCCATTCCCTGTGTTGTCAGGTTTTCACATCATGGAGGTAGTTTTGGTATGCACATCGGCTATATCACGCATAAGCGATGGGAATGCTGCCGGTGGTGCTTCAAAATATAGGCTTTCTGAAAGTAGTGCATTGCATGTGATCCAGCAGGTCGTTGGTGGACCACCAGAATCTCGTGTCCAGGCTGCACAGGATTGCCATGCAACGAGTGTTGCTTCAAGAAGCGAAAAAAGGGGTTGTGCCTGACCACATCACGAAGGCTACCGTGATGACAACCTACGTCCCGAATTGGTTAACACCTTGGAAAAGTCAATAGACCGCTTCAAGGCCCGAAAGGATGTGAGTTCTCTCGGGTGTTTTCTACAAGGGTGTAGGTGATAGAACTGACGGCCCCACATGGTGCCAATGGAGGCTGCAGCGAAAAGACCAAGCAGGAGCATCACTGACAATGCAAAGCTGCAAAGCCTTGAGAAGACATGTGAAGAGGTGCAAAGCAAAGATTGCCGGTGTGTTGCCGTGCATTAATGTTTTGCCGATATCTATTTCAGGTCACTTTGTGGCTTTCTGATATGTTCCTCGGACATACTGCTCAATTCAGAGCTTTGAGCCACAACATTGAAATTTTGCCGAGGAAAGAACAGCAGTCCAAGCTTTCCAAACTGGATGACTCTATTCTGACACGTGAAAACTTGGAGGCGAAAGGGATAGAAAGAATGCTTTTGAACTGGTTCCTTTCTGTTGGCAGTTGGCTTCCTGTTGGCCCTTGTTGGGATTGGTTCAGGTTCGTTTGTTTTTGTTGGCAGGTCATTCGAAAAGCGTGTTTTGTATGTGTTTGCAGCTCCAGGCAAAGACAGAGGAGCTCGCGAAGCTTGCAGATTCTGTCTTGGGACAAAGCTTCTTGATTGCAAAATCTCGTTTCGGGCGATTGTAAAACCATGATCACTCAATCACTTCCTTGCAATGTTTCTCGACAGGTGAGGCCGCTGCATCACCAACTGGTGGGAAAGCTATTGATGTAGACTGACCACAAGAGCAAAAACTTCAGGGACATTCTATGTAGTGCTTGGTGCGCTTCCATGCAGCTGGAAAGAACAAAAAGCGAAAACGAAGACAAAGATAATGATTTATCATTATTTATCATCTATCCTCAAAGCGTGTTGTTGGTCCAGTGATGTCAGGGGTGGCGTTCAGTCTGAGTCTATGTTGGGTAAAGTGTCTCGTGAAAGGGCTTGATTCAATTTTGCGTTTGTTTCTGGGTTGTATTTCAATCGTCTTGGTTTGGAGTTCGGGGTTGTGAGTAAAAAGTGATTTGGTGTACGGAACTGAATGCGGTGCCACACGCCAACCTAGGTTTAAAAAAAGCCTGAGTCCACCGAGGCGGCGCAATACCGCACAACGCGGCAACATCAAAGACATGACCTCGCCGCCACCGTGCATCATCCCGCTGCCCAGCGGCGCGCCGCGTTTACTTCCTTCCCCAAATGGCGCGGACTCACGCAAACGCGCTTTCCACCACACCATGTGCCACAGACTGGATATAACTTGTAGCATCAAGCCTCGTGGGCGCCGCCAATCATCCAGCTCGCCTGCGACACGCCGCGTTTACGCCAGCCGTTTTTCCCTCCCCGAGTGGCGCGGAGACGCGCATTCCGGCGAGGCAGCGCAAAACCGCGCGGCGCAGCGACGTCGCAGACGTAACTTCGCCACATCGTGTGTCACAGACTGGGAACGACAATGTGTAGTAACACCGAGCCTCGTGGGCGCCAACAAAAATCCCGCTCCCCAGTGACACGCCGCGTTTATACACGGCCAGCATGCTTTCCAGTGGCACGGACTCACGCAAATGCACTTTCCACCAAGGCCACGCAACACCGCACGGCGCAGCCACATCACTGCCAAGCATCCCGTTCCCCAGCGACACGCCGTTTACAGATGTATACTATAGCACGTTTACCTTCCCCCCGCGCAAACACACTGTCCACTGCGGTCGCGCAAAGCCGCATGGCACAGACGTAAGTTCGCCGTCCTGTGTGCCACAGACGAGAAAATACAACAACGTAAAACCAAGCCTCTTGGGCACCACGCCGTCAATCATCCAGCGCCGCGCCGCACTTACGCCGTTTCCCCTCCCCCAGTGACAAAGGCACTTTCCACCAAGGCCGCGCAAAGCCGCGTGGCACAGCGACGTCGCAAATGTAATTTTGCCGCGCCGCGTGCCATAGGTTGGCAAATTCAAAAACCACAATGTAACACCAAGCCTCGCGCGCGCCCTCCATCACAAAGCGTGGCATTTCCACTACAAAGATCTACAAAGTTGTCACGCCACGGTATGTAATGCCGCCTCCGTAGCAACCACGTTTGCAAGCTGCGCATGCTCGCGTAGCATCGTGAATCAGTTTCAAAAGTCCGCCCGCACCGAAGGTGCCGAGGCGTTTTTATAAGGCGCGCATTATACCGCAAGTACCGCAAGTACTATAGCTTTAGCTAGGGGGGGGCATTTTCGCTCTAGAATCCTGTGTTTTTCACTTTTTTGGAACCGGCTTAAAGTGCTGGAAAATAAATTCGCGCTAATCTTTGCTATCTTGAAGCCTTTAGCGACGCAATTCATGCAATTTTCTGCTTTGCATCATCTGCATCATCTGAGCGGTAAAGTGTAATTGGACTGAGGCCGGACATTTGGCTGAACAGGTTCCTCTAACGGGGCTCAACATAGCTTCCATATTGCGTAACATAGCCCTAGAAGTCACTATCTAACGGACATGTCTGCGAGATAGGTACTTGAACGTCGTAAACATGGCCCAGCGAAGGCTCAAAAGGGACTGGAATAGAGTGAAGATATTGCCTAACATAGCCCTAGAAGTCACTATCTAAAGGACGTGTCTGCGAGATAGGGACTTGAACGTCGTAAACTGGAATATAAAACCCCCCTAACGTGGCCAAACATAGCGGCTCCACAGGAGCAGAGATAAGCAGAGATCACGTCCAGGAACGGTAACATTTTCGCACGAGCAGAGCGCGCATATGATCGAACATAGCCCCAGAAGTCACTATCTCAAGCATGCTTCTTCGAGATGGGGACTTCAACGTCGTAAACATGGCCCAACGAGGGCTCAAAAGGGACTGGAAAAGCCTGCACAGTCACTATCTCAAGCATGTCTCCTCGAGATAGGGACTTGAACGTCCGGGTACGTGGCTGGTCAGGAGCAGAGATAAGGAAAGATAAGCTCCAGGAATGGTGGAGATAAGGAAAGATAAGGTCCAGGAATGGTACTGTAACATTTTCTCACAAGCATAGCTTCCATATGATCGAACATAGCCCCTGAAGGCACTATCTCAAGTATGTGTTCTCGAGATAGGGCCCCGAACGTCGCAAACACCCTCTCCACGTCCATATTGCCTATCATCTATTTGGCTCCACAGAAGCAGAGATAAGCAGATCAGGTCCAGGAACGGTAACATTATCTCACGAGCATAGCTCCCATATGGTCGAACATAACCCCAGAAGCCACTATCTCAAGTATGCTTCCCCGAGATAGGTACTTGAACGCCGCAAACACGGCCCAACGAAGGCTCAAAAGGGACTGGAATAGAGTGAAGATATTGCCTAACATAGCCCTAGAAGTCACTATCTAAAGGACGGTCCCGGTCTCGAGGGAACATGCTTCAGATAGTGACTTATGTTCGGCAATATGGAAGCTATGTCGGGCCACGTTAGGAGAACACGTTACCGTTAATTGACCTTATCTCTGCTTATCTCTGCTCCATTTGAGCCGAATGTCCGGCCTATCTTGCGCGATCTTGAGCTACCTTGAGAAAAGATACATCAATTTGCGACGTTCAAGCCCCTATCTTCCTTTCATACTGACTCCCTTGGCTCCAAGAGCACAAGAACCCGTTCCAGATCGTGTTCCTTCCTGAAGCTCTCTCACAGCTTACCCGACCCGCAAAATGGCAGCAGTCTTTTAACCCTCCAACTACATTGGGCCATGATCCCTATTCTCGAAACATGGAACCTATGCTCGGCCACGTTGGGGAGGGGGGGTCACTGACTCCCTTGGCTAGTGGTGAGTGTACCAATCTCAATCATGGGTTCATGGGCGGTTGGAAGCGCAACCAGGCACTTCCAGGGCCCAATGTCAGGCATAATGTCGCAACTCAGGCTCACAAGATGTCGCGTCATTGCAGACTGCCTGACACCATGCCACCACGGCGAATCACTTCACCGCACCATGTCGCACTTTAAACGGCGTCGCCTCACTGCATTGCGCTTCACCTTACTGCCTTGTGAGTTGAAAGGTTCTTCCCCAAAACAGTGCCTTCGGAAATTAATTCGGAAATGGCTGCCAATGTTGGTGCATCCCCGCTGGAGTAGTGTAGCAAATTGCGAGGCTCTGCAGCCATTTGGCGGCCAAATGCCGTCCACACCAGCCAGCAAAGTATGGCTCGCCGTTGTCCAACTGTCACGACATGGCATTCATTTTGTTCCTCGGCGCTTAATAAGTGGAGGAGACAGCGGTGGGGACGTTCAAGTCGAGGACCGGCCCATGGGTGCATGTTACACTGGTTATATATGTAGATAGTTTGAGCTTTCCCTTTTGTATTGAGGGGCATGCCCCGAACAAAATTTGCAATCACTTCAGTCCAGCGAAGTACAGCGTGGCCACGCTGTCTTGAGCCTTCGAGCGATACAAACCATCTCGCGGCGCTTTTCTTTTCAATACTGCGCACAGAGAGAAGTAAGTAGCTGTGATTGCCAAATTTGGTGATTCTCCCTAGCTGACGGGGCGAAAGTGAGGTGGGTCCAAGCAGTTATATAGTGGACCGCGATAGCTGGCAGTCTTGGCTGTGATTTTTATTGGTTTTTGATTGCTCGGGCTCAAGATCACCAGCCGGATCAGGAATGCCTGCGCCGCAGGATCAGCGCCAACGGCGCATATATGACCGTTCCTGCTGGAATTCTTTCGGTCTTCATGGTCATGAAGCGGGCCTATGGCTGCTGCAGAAGCAACGGCAACTAAGTCCGACACCGATGACTGACTACCATCAGCCTGTCCCACAAAGGCCATTTCGACTTATCCGAGCGGCGTCAATGGAGAAGCCTAAAGTGCACCCGAAGGCGGGGCAAAAAGGGCTTCGATTTGCAGGCTTCTGGTCAGGTTGCCTCCAGGGGTAGCTTCAACGCGAGGGTTCCACACCTGTTGCATCCTGTTGCACAAAATAGAGCGGCGTTTGGCTTTTCCAATGGAAGGCTTTGCCATGCTTTCGATCCAACTCACACAGGCATCCCTGACGGCCTCAGAGTAGGATCAAAAGCAGCGCCTTTGTCTACCTTTGTGCTCAAGGTGTTGGGGTTGGATTATGGCCTAATGAGGAAGGCAGGGCGATTCATGGGAAGGAGCTCACCATCGCCGGATCAGCTCACGTCGGCGCCTGACCGCTCCAAAATCCGAAAGAATCCAATGTCGACTATGATGCATCCGAAGACTCTCCCACCGTCGCTAGAGTCAAGGTCCGCTTCGCCAAAGACTTGAAGAGCTGCTTAGCTTCACCCAAGTGTGCCAAAACCTCGAACGGTGCCATCAAGACATTCAACGCCTGGCCCGATTCCTGAGAAGGGTGGCCCGTGCCCCACATAGTGAAGACCAAGGCTACGGAGGGGAAGGGCGTTGCCATGGAGGTGCGATCTGCCCTGGGTATGAAAGCCAGGCTCACAACTTGGAAATTTGCCATGATGAAGTGTGGACTCATGGAACATTCAAGAAGCTTGGCTGTCATGCTTCGCCGGTGGAGATTGCCCACCGCCTACTTCGCTGGAAGTTGGAAGGGCTACTGCTCTAAATGTCTGCTTTAGGAAGCTGAACTAGGTTCCACTGGGATGACGCAATTCTCTTCCGCGCTGCCGTTTTTGGTGCCTTCCACGTGGAGTTGCTGCGTCCATTCTGACTCTATGAAAGAGTTTCTCAGCGTCGGTGGCTTTCAGAGTTCTTTTGTGTGGAGCAGTCCAAGAGGCTTCATTTGACATCATTTGACAAGACCTTCAAAGATGTCGTCCTCGAGGGCATGAATGATGGCCTAGGCCTACAACAAGATGAAGACAAATTGAACCAAGGCTCAAGCTAGACCCATTTCACACCAATGTGACCGCGCATATTCCAGTGAACGGTCATGTCGCCTGACCTACTGGCCCTTTGAAAGTCGAGAAAACGATGCTTTTCAGCTTACATGATAACATACATACACCCCGAACGATGAGAAAGATGCATCCTTGGACGGCTGCTTTACCTATTGAACCTTATAACTTATAACTTATAAACTTGAAGGCCACTGAGTCTCTCAGTCCCAACATCATATTTGCTTCGTCAAAGCTCTGAGCTGCTTCAACAAACAATGTAATCATGCTGTTCCCAGCTTCAGTGGGGTCAACGCGATTCCCATCCCAAGTCTGCTGTAAGTTATTCCGTTGCCCAAGAAACTGCCCAAAGGTTTTTTGCGTTTCTTAAGTATCGGCCCTACGCATACTCCTACCCAAGGCTCACGCTTTCCACGTGGATTTCCGCCATGGCCTTAGTGTTGCAGCTGTCGCGGGTTGCGCCCGAGAATGGTTTGAACCCATCCGACCTTCCACATGCTCAGGACGACAATTTAACGATTGAAACACACCAATCATTGTCGTACTCTTCAATGTTTCAATGTTTGCTCGAACCCTGGGCAACAAGAAATACATACCCAAGACATATAGTTAGTGCACTTTAGCACTCCCTCATTTTAGTTGGGATCCTCCCCAACCCTGTCAAGAATGATGTTTCGAGAGACTTTGCTGATCAACATGAGAGGTTCAACCGCGTCAAGCCCCACCTAGATGTGGACGTGAACTGAATACGCATTGCTCTTATGACTCTTATGGGCATGTGAGTTTTCAATATGTTTCGTGCTGGTGAATTGTTGTAGTACTACTCGATGTACATATACCCGCAGCATGGTTGACCAAGCGTGAAGTAAAAAGGCCTGTGAAGACCGCTGGTAAGGTTTCTGTTCGTAGCCCCTAGTTTTGTTTCCGGTTGGTAGCGGAGCCCCTGGGTTTGGTCCAGGGGCGATGATGCTGGTGGTCCTCCTGGTGGTTTCCCTCCTCCCGCGCCTGGGGGGATACCATCCAGGCATGGCGCGGCAGCACCCGGAGGTTCTCTTGAACCCCTGGGTTTCGAGGTTCCGCCCCACGAGAGCACCACGCCTGCCCATGGAGGTGTATTCGGCCCGTCTTTGTCCCTGGCATCATCGCGCCGCGCTGGGTTTGTTCAACCCAGCCAATTCGGTTTGTCCCTGTCTTTGGTCCATGTGCAACCGCACAATGTCTCCCAGCCGCCTGGGAGCAAGCGCGCGTCCTGGCTGTGCTCATCATCGTGCAGCGTCGCTCCGGCGACCGTCGATTCGTCGACCAGAGTGTTCTTGATGCCCAACACCGCCGATGAAGCACAGGTCCAGGAGCCTGCTATAGCAAGGAGTGTCACGTCTTCGGACGGAGGCATATTCTGCCCGTCGCTGTCCCACAAGTTTGCACGCCGTGCTGAGGCTGCTTGCCCCAGCCACTTCGGTCCGTCTTTGTCCCATGTCACAACATGTTCATGCAGTGTCTCCCAACTCCCGGGAAGCATGCCATCGGTCCGGCCCGTTCCGAACTCGTCAACTGTCGTTGTCGCTCGATCGACTCAGGTGAATGCAAAGCCGATCACCTTCGACGACGCCGTGAACCTAGAGCCGCCGAGATACCACTACCGCTACAACTCAATGCTGTGCTGCGCTCACTTGCGTACAGGGGGTAAACCTGTCACAGCACTCAAGTTCCACTCACTTGCCAATGTCCACCACGAACACGCCATCCGTCTACAATACATTCACCTTTTGCACTACCAGTACATTTTGCACTACATCCTCAGTGACAAGCACTACCAGTACATTTTGCACTACATCCTCAGTGACAAGCACTGCCAGTACATTTTGCACTACATCCTCAGTGACAAGCACTGCCAGTACATTTTGCACTACATCCTCAGTGACACGCGCTACCAGTACGTTTTGCACTACGTCTCCCAAGCCAAGTTCTACCAATACCTTTGTCACTGCGTCCTCAGGCCCAAGTACCACCAGTCAGAGTGATCAGCCCTTGGATCACTCAAAACGCCAGCAAGAAGAGCTCATTCGCCTGATAGCGTTCGCACTACTACCACTACCATTGTTCATGATTGCACTGTGCATTGTAGTTGCATTAAAGGTACTCATATCTACCTGCGCAGTCGCCGCCCGGCGAGAGAGCTTGTTCGTGTTGGCCGCGTCCGACATCAGGGCCCATCATTGACCGCGCCAAACATGCCATTCGCACTGCAAGAGTTAAGCTTTTCTTTGCCTTTTTGGTGCTCAATGCAACCCATGTAGAGGCACTGAGCCAGATGCCGGACATGCAGCTGCCAAGCATCACAACGTTCGAGCATACATGGATGCCCTGGCTACTCCTGATACTGCCAATGATGATAGTGGCCACGTTGTGCCTTATGTTCTCAGGAGCAACATCCATGCGTCTGCCGCCAAGGTACGACCCATCAGACACGAATCAAACCTTTCGTGCATGGTCACAAGACCTGATGCTGCGGAGCATATCCACCGATCTGCAGCCGCATCAGCAGGCAGCCATGATCATCTCACAACTCGCAGGACCCGCACGCGAGTTGGCGCGACAGATCACACCTGCCGAGCTGTTCAATGGTGGAGTATCCAACGGGAGGCAATTGGATCCTGTGTCATACCTTGTTCATTGCCAATCGATTCGCACCATTGGACGATGAGAGCCGCCTTCGAGCAGCCCAAGACTTGCTGTCCCTCTCACGACGGCAAGGAGAAAGCATCGACGCCTTGGTCACACGATTTGACCTGGTCCGCACAAGAGCTCAGAATGATGGAGGGGGTGCCCAAGTGTCCGTTGAGACAGCTAGCCTCTTGCTCTTGCGCGCGTGTGGCTGCTCGCCCGACCAGTTCCAATCGCTAACACAGCCATTCGGCTTTCGACTGCCAAGCACCGATGAACAGTTCCAACAGCTTTGCACCACGCACACCTGGTCAAAATCCTCAAACTCCAAACCAATAAAGAGATCAGGGTAGTGCTCATAGGCAGCATGTGGCTTCCAGTTCTTCCAAACTTGATGATCATAGATATCAACCGGAGTACAGTCAGTCACATGAAGGGCCAAATGCTTGAGGGCATAGAAGAGGCCTCTTTGTTTACTGCCTTGCCCCTGTGATGGAGGCAACCCGCTCCTTTCTGGTTATCAGGTGGATGCAAATGGCGAAGGCAAACTTCTTGCGCCGTTTGTCACCACACGTAGGTGCCACCGCCGCCCTGCATACATGGCCTGACGCGGACGACGCCCAAATCATGCCATTCAAAGGTGCTCACGCCCTCTTCAGGAACGTAAACGGTGTGTTGGACCACGCCTTGATGCCGTCACAGCTATGGCCCTTGCTACCTTGGCATTCTTTGGCGCGAGCGCAATGTTGGTGACTCGCACTTGAATTGCCAAGGTGCCTTCTCTTTCCAGCCAGCATGTCGACCGCTGGATATGGCAAACGATTCCAGAAGTTGTATGAGATTCCATCAGGCCCGGCCGCTTTGTTTGGAAGTCTCCGAAAAGCCGCTGAAGCCGCATAGGAGTCAATGGTATAGGGAGTTGCCCGTGATGTAGGGCATGCCAACCCTCGGATCTGGCATGGAGCTTGCAGAGGTTGCCAGATGTCTCCCCGTTGGCGTTCTCGAGCTTCGTGACGATCTTGTACAGGGAGGTTTTGAAAAGGTCGCTGCCGTGGACAATTCTTCTGGCGCAAACTCCGACAAAGACCTCGAGCCTTTTCCAACCATTCCTTGAATTCGCCACCGCTGGGCTCTTTGTTCTTGCTGGGCAATTTCCTTCTTGATGGCCACACGGGTTCATTCTCAGGATGCTCAAGTGACCACGATCGAAAGAGGTCCTGCTCCATGTCATCCGAGGCATGATCCTTAAGAGATGCCAGCATACGCGCGAGATCTCGAACGACCTTGGACTGAGGATTCTGGTGGACGACGTTGATCCTGACCTTCGTCTTCTCCCAGTAGGGAGCCGCAAGATCAACCGTACGAGCTTCATACAAAAAGAGATTCTTGAGCCCGGCCCGTGGTGGGTGAGTTCAGGAGGTGAGTGAGGTGTAGCCGCCTGGCGAGATCAGAGCCCAGACCAGTGATCTGCGCGCCCACGATGTAGAAAGATCATTTTCCCAAAAACTGGTCCAAGCAGCCGGGAGCTGAGTAGAATTTCAATTGGGAGAAAACCTCTGAAGCTGTGGAACCGGAAGTGCAGGAACATCATTGTGAAAAGGTGACAACCACACCACAATCAGGCTTCCATGGGACATCCCAGTCAACCTCCAAATGAATTGGCCCAGCAATGGAGGCGGTGAGGTTCAAGCAGCTCCACACGAATCATGAGGTTCTGCTTCTGGAATCGCGTCCACCCATTGCCCTCTTTGGTGTAGGTGAAGGCCTGGTGTGTGAGGTGCCTGGGGCCATGCAGGGTGATGAAACACTCAGACGGTCTCCTTTGGTCCAAATCCAATCTTGCACACGCGGTCCAAAGGAAGTGATGTTGCTGAAGATGAGGGTCAGCGTCTCGCGATGATGACGGATAGGTCTGGCATGATGCCTTGCAAAGATTGTAGAGGGCTTGCTGACCCTCTATGTCGAAAACTGTCGTGGGTGCATCTTCTTCCACGATGCTGAGCATTGCGGGGTCCAGCAAAGTGCAATATGGTAGAAGAACGCAGTGCCCCTAGCCTGGCTGGTTCCACCCTGAAGATCAGATGTCGTTTAAAATCCCGTTGCAGGGCTTTTGACAACGCCGTTCCCTCTTTTGCAGACTTGGGCTCAAAGAACAGCTCTGCATGGTCCCTTTCCCACTGCTCCCAAACTTCGAGGGGGGCCCTGAAGCGAATGGGTCTGATCCGCGAGTGAAAAGTGGAGCTTGAGCATGAAGATGGGGAAAAACGTGCGTGGGGTTAGACATGTCCTCGGAGACTCTGTGTTGCGCCGCTCGGCTTCTTCATCCCCCGCGTTCCTGTGGGCCTTTTCAACATTGTCTGCAACTGTGCTTTCTGATCATCAGAAAGAGTCACCCCGAGGGTGTTAAGGCCCCTTTTTCAGTCCAATTTTGTTGGATGCCCTTCATCTCTTCGAGCATCGCAGCAAAGGTCTTCTTTGTGGAATCGATCTTCTGTTGAAGAACTTGCTTCCTGTGGGAAGGTCTCGAAGAGCGGAGACTTCAGCTTTGCATGAGCTTCAATGCCATGTCCATCTCTGTCTCAGCGGGTTGGTGGAGGGGGCTTGATGCCTAGCTGTTCCAATCGTTGCTGAAGGGTTGGATGTATGTAATGTAGCATATAATATATATATATATTTGAGTATGTCCTGTATGTTTGGTATGTTGTGTGCGCTTGTATGTTGGTATGTATGTTACGTGTCTTATGTTATGTTATGTTACGTTACACTATTTTACGTTGTGTTATGCTACGTTACGTTATGTATGCGTGTATGTATGTTGGTATGTATGTATGCATGTATGTTTGTATGTATGTATGTATGTGCGTTCGTATGTATGTGGGTTCCGTATGTTTCAATGTAGTTTTTGTGTATGTATCGCTACGTCTATATGTGTGTGTGTGTCTGTATGTGAGTTTGTATGTATGTATGTAGGTAGGTCTGTATGTCTGTATGTTGTGTTTGTGTATGTATGTATGTATGTATGTATGTATCTACACATGAATGTAGGCGCATGTGTGTATGTAAGTATGTATGTGTGCGTGTATGTGTGTAAGTATGCTTGAATGTGATGTAATATGATGTAGTGTGATGTAGCGCAATGTAATGTAATGTAGTGTAACGTTGGTATGTCTGTATGTATGTTGCATGTTTGTGTATGCTATGTTTGTTTGTACTGTAATGTAATGTAATGTAATGTAATGTAATGTAATGTAATGTAATGTAATGTA